>JAJJWW010017946.1:0-75330 GCA_023531295.1 Papaver armeniacum | reverse complement strand
AATTATTATTTTTAAAGAAATATTATATATTATCGATAATGTAGACAAATTATTATTTTATAATTAAGTAGTACACAGAATATTTAAGAAAGTAATCTCTTATGGAGGTCGAATAATAACTTGTAGGTTAAGTAAAGATATCGACTAATTCTTGTAAAAACATTATATTAATCACAATCATCAAGATAAATATACAGTAATTCAGGCAATAATGACACTTCAAAAATTACTTTTGTCATGCAAGAAACAACGTGGGCCCCTGTCGCACTGATTGCATTATGAATTATCGTAGATGTAACTACTAAACTGGATCGAGAGTTTATGAAGAAGGCACAAACCAATATTAAATCATATTTTTGGAAAGTTTAATATGTATGAAATCAATTTTTGTTTTTCTAGTGGCAATGTCATTATTTGCTATAGACTTTGGGACCCAATAATCATTAAGGCGAACTTTTGAAATGGCTATTTGACGGCTGATTTTATCGACTTGCATTATTTGAGCACTATGTCCAATCAACGGGACCGTGGAAATTTCATTATCTTTAACTGTAAGACAGTACATCATCGATATTACTTCGCAAAGAAGCTATAACCGTATATTATTATTATTGATGAGCATTACGATTATTTCCTTCATCTTTATGAAACTCTTCTTAGTAGGATGCACAATAGCCGTTTCCACACACCGTAATAGTCATCAAAGCAATTTTCAAGATATTGAAATAATCAGTAATCGTAAAACATTCCAAGTCCACACTAAATGATTGTATCACATCAAACCATGTAAGATGTTATCACATTTTCACGACTGTATCAATCTTTTGTCTTTTCGTCAAGAAGAGGTGATAGATGAACTGGTTGAATGGAAGTTTACCAACACTGATATTTCATAGAGATCACGCAGGCTGATTAGAACTTTGTACTTCCAGAATCTCAAACGAAAGAATCTGACAACTAGGCAGCGAAAGCAACGACATCTTGTCTCCATATAGGAGATAGGTTAGGAATAGAGACTTCCAAGTGATGGGATGAGTTTTAGTCTCCACATACCTTTTGTTGCATGAAGTTCCACAAGCTCTCCTTGCAGCAGTTCTTCGTCTTCAATTCATGAATCACTGAAGCTCAATGCTCAACTACACAATCTATCCTAATCCGAGATATCATAATAAGTGTAGATTAGAAATCAAGACTTATAGTTTTGATCAACTAACATTGACAAACAAGATCGAGATAGAAACGCTAGGTAGTTCGAACAAGCAAAGGTTTCAACAATCTCCCTTTTTGTCAATTTTCAAGACAAACCTATCAATACATACGGATTACAAAATAAATAAACTTTGTAGCTCCTCATCCAAATGCTTGATCTCCTTGTTCTTCAACATTACTCAAATCTTCGTCACTTTCAAGTACTCCAGCTGATTCCAAATGTGTTCAACTCAAAGATCATAGTCATTAAGATCCGTAGCAACAATAATGAAAACAGCTTGTTCTCAATCATTAAGTATAGCTGTCATAGTATTATTATTCAGCATCAAAGTTCAATTGTGACACAACTTTGACAACAATACTATGGTGATATGTATCACTCCCCTTAGTCAATACTTCATCTCACAATGAAAACCACTCCCCTTACATAATGATCCTATAAACCATATGTATTTGTGAAGATGAACTACACATTACTTCTCCCCTTTTGTCAACAAAAATTGGCAAAGGTAACGAAAATTAGTGGGATCCTCAGTGAAATTTTCTATAGAGATACTTCATGAACCAAAAGAGAACAACATATCAACTTGTTTAGATGCCATCAAATAGCCGAAACTAAATGCATTCATCAAGGAGTTTATAATCTATTGTCCCAAGCCGGGTACAAAATTTCGGCATTGAAAATAATTGATATTGAACGCCCGGTTTTGGTGCCAGCATAATCGATATTGATGGTACCACGCCGGGTACCCGATTCCGCGTTGATGTTTATTAAGTTTTAATGCCGGTTTTTGGTTTGGGATGGCATCAAGTTTTCTGTATGTTTTTCATGCAAAGGTCTTAGCATGGTAACCTATCAATGAAACCATGCCGGTTGAATATTCCACGATATATTCCTTGGTAGGTAAAAGGTTAACTGGCATTACGGAAGAGTTTTTATAAGAATACTATGCCGGATCAATATTCAAAATGGGGGATATCGGTCTACCGGCATGGTCGTAGTATGAATACCATGCCGGTACCCTGACTACCGGCATGGGATTCATACAACTACCATGCCGACACCTAGGTATTTCAGTTGAAAAAATGGCGGATTTAAAGAAAAAATTCGATATTTCAACATCTTAGCAGCTTTACATGTGTGTTTGGGATGCTACTATGTTGTGCAAGTTTACTTTCTTGTGTTGGTTCTTCAATAAACTCTTCATACTCGTCAAAATCATCATTCAAGGGTGTTGGCTCAACAAAGAGTTGCAATTGAGAGTTGTTGTCGTTAGCTGAAGATTCAAGATATGCTCCTTGTTGTAGTTGAGCTAGAGATTCAGCAGCAGCAATTCTCTCTTCACAATCATCCTCCATTTTTCCCAAAAAAATTTCTCTCTCAAAATATTTTTCCTTCCTTCTACTCTCACCTCACTAACTCAAATTCAAATAAAACACACACTAATCATTTATAAAAAAATCTTATGATTTTACTAATTATTATTAATCACTAATCCTAATTAGTGAGGGGTATATTAGGTATTACGTAAAATACTTAGATAAGGGGTGACCCCGAATTGATATCTGGATCCAATTTTTGTCCTTTTCTTATATCCCCGAATTCATCCCCCAATTTCGCGTTCTTTTTTAAGGGTTATTTCAATAAAATAGGTTAAAGAATTTTTAAATGGGCTTTGAGCCCAAGGCCATAAGAGTAAGAAAGAGTGAGAAGGGGGTCAAACACTTTTAATTTCCACTTCAAAAAAAAAGTGGGAATGTTATTTATGCCCCTACTATCCATGGGTCATGCACAAACACCCTTATGAGTCTTTACAAATACCCCTAATGGCAGAAGTGAAATTATTAACTGAAAAATAATTCACATAATTCCATTTTTAACCTTTAACTCTTATACTCCAGCTTCTTCTTTATTTCTTCTTCTTCTTCTTCTTATACTCCATCTTCGTCGCCACCACCATCTCCGTCACCACCACCATTTCCGTCGCCACCGCAACCAACGGCACAAACACCACCATCGTCTCTATCATCACCATCTCAGTGAGTTATCATGTATCTCTCTTCTCTTCCTCTCTGGAAATCACCACTACCAACAACAACAACCCCATCGTTCCACCTCCAATTCTACCACCACCTCAAAATCCACCGATTCTATTACCAGATCCATCAAAAATCTGAACCTTTTAGCCAATACACCACCGGCAGCAGCACCACTGCCTCCAAAACAGTCGATTCAACTACAAATCATAAACCTAGTGATGAACCTATGAAAAACTATTCTCCAAAACGTAATCTCGAGCATCAAAAATGTAGATCCATTCTAATTTGCAACTAACTCTTAGCTCATTTGATGACAGAGATCGAGAAGAAGCTAGGATTTGCATTTCACAAAAATTAGTTGAAGAATCTGGTGATAATTTTGACGGATTTCAGAGATTGGGGTTTGTGGAAATTAAGAGAAGGACATGGATCTGAAAGTGTAGGAGGTAATGGAATTGATGCTGTTGAAATGGTTTGCTGCTGTTGGTGGTCAATCTAAAGAGAAGAAATGATTTCGATTGTTGTTGTGATGAAGTAACCAATGATTATACAAAGATGGTTTCTTGTTGGTATTCTTGCAGATGAAGATTACAAGGGTTGTCATTGCGGAGAAGATGTTGGTGATGAATTGAAGCTAATGGGGTTGATTTAGCACTCATGCACCGTTGGTTGATTATCATGGGTTTTCTGGTTGTTTTGATCTCGAGAATTGAAGTGGAAGACTAAACAAGGTTTTGAGGAGATTTATGTGATGGCGAGTTGAATCTTTGTAGGGTTGTTTGCTTGCTTCAAGTAACCTGTATTGAGTTCAAGGTGTTGGAACCGAGTTGATGCTTGGTTCTAGCTACAACCTGGGAATGGATGAACGTAATGGGCTTGTGTTGCTGAGCTGGTGTTTCTGAGATGGACATATAGTTTGAAGTTGTATGAATCTCAGGAAGAACATTGAAGCATCAATGGAGAGATTGAAGTTGTATGGCAGAATCAGTTGCATTGTAATTGCAATTGCAGTGAACAAGGAGCTGAAACTGCATTTAGAGTTTGCTGCTGCACTGAATTGGTGGAATTGAGCAGAGTATAGATGTATGTTTAGGACAGGTTTTAAACTCAAGATGAGTTGGTGAAGTTTGTATTAGCTACAACTGATGGATTTGAGGAGATAGATTGCATGTGGAGTTTGTTGGTAATACTGGTTGAACTGGTGTTTGTACGCAGAGAAGGAACGATGAAGCTACAGCTGCAGCTAAGGAGAAATGAAGAAAGAATGGATGCTGTGTTGGCTCGATAATGGTTATGAGATACTGAATGCAATGATATAGATGTATGTAAGGAAATGAGATTGCAGGTGCAATGAAAAGCTGTAGTTTGTGTGTGGCGTAGCGATCGGTTTGAAGTCTGAAATGGAGTAGATCAATGCTAGGGAAATGAAATGGGGACATGTTGGTTTGATGCTTTGAGAGGTCAAGTCTGTTGGTAGATGCGGGGGATGTTCGAAGAGATGTTTTTAATCGAAGTGAAGGGATTGTGGTTGTCTTTTTGCTTTTTTTCTTGTGTGCGTGCAACTTGGTATATGTATGTTGGTGTTGTTGGAATTGGTGGTTAGTCGCTTGACTGATCACAACTGTTCCGTCGGGAAGGTAAAGTAATTGCAACCCTGGACAACCTCATCAAGTTGGTTCCAACTTTGGAAACAACTTGACCAAGTTGCTTCCACTATTGGAGACAACTTGATCTAGTTGCTTCCTTTTTCTGGAGACAACTTGAGAAAGTTGCTCTCACTTTTGGAGGCAACTTCAGCTAGTTGATTCCATATTGGAAGCAACTTGAGCTAGTTGATTCGATTTAAAGGCAACTTGGTTATGTTTTTGGGTCCATTCATTTATCGGAAATTATCTTATACCTATATCTTAGAGTAGTTGTGACGAATTTGTGGTGCAATGGTAACATAGGGTTGTGTTGAGTTGCTGATGATGGTTGTGCTGCTGATGCTCGTGCTTTAAAGTCAAGAGGGTAGATGAATGCTTAGGAAGTTGAGAAGGAACTCAATATGTATCCAGGCATTGAAAGCATAAAAAGAAGTTGTTACTGCTTGTGTGTTGCTGATGGTGTTTGAGTAGGGTCATGGAAGTGACTGCAGCTATCGGCTCATGTTGCAAGTGTGCATAGATGGTTGTGGTCATGAAGCTGTTGCAAGTAGAGTTGCAGTAGCAGAGATGGAGGATGTGGTGTTGTATGGTGGTGGTTTGAATTGTTGGTTGAACACTAATGGTGTTGCGAACCTATGGTGCAATGGTAGCACAACTGACTATATGTCAGAAGATGTGTGTTCGACTCACACTAGGTTCACTTATTTGTGTATAAATTTTTTTTTTTTGGAGACAACTTGTGCTAGTTGCTTCCATATGTGGAGACAACTTGAGCTAGTTGCCTCCATTATCAAGACAACTTTCAAAGAAGTTGCCTCCAGATTTGGAGACAACTTTCAGCAAGTTGCCTCTAGATGATGGTGGTGGAATTGGTGGTTGCTGGTGGTGATTGGTGGTGGTTGGTGGCGGTGGTGGCGGTGGTGGGTAGTGGTTGTCGGTGGTGTACAATGGCGCTGGTTGTCGGTGGTGGTGGTTGGCGGCGGCGGTGGTGGTTGTTGGTGGTGGTGGGTGGCGGAGGTGTTGGATGGTGGTGGTGGTTGGCGGTGGTGGTGGTGGTAGTGGTGGTGGTGGTCGTTGGTGGTGGTTGGTGGTGGTGGTTGTTGGCGGTGGTGGACAGTGGTGGTGGTTCTTATTTTCTTGGTTTTTTTTTTTTTTTTTGAATAGTTGTTAGGGGTAATGGTTTTGTATATATATTACACAAAAGAGGGTATTTTAGTAATGTATTATGCTTAGGGTATTTGTAAAGTTCAAAAGGGTATATTTGCAATGTGTCTCATAATAGGGGTATATAAATAATGTTCCCAAAAAAAAAACAACAAGTGGAGGCTATTTATGTAATTACAATTTTGTAATGTTTGAGGTTGTACATTTTAAGTTTTTAACACCAGTCTCATCTCTCCCGTCTTTCAACTAGAAAGACCTCAAGCTTCAAAAACAAAAAAAAACAAAAAAAAACTAGAAAGATCTCACAAACACAATCTTATTAGTGAAAAGGTGTTCCATGACTACTGCATTTGCTCTCCATATCACCAGGATTTCGCGCCATTTTCGACCATCATTCTTTCCCTTTACTCAACAGCTATCTCCATACCCTTCCCGCGGACTTTTATTCAAGCCGTCCACACAAGAATTAGGTTTTGGTTTTCGTCAGAAATTGCGTCGTCAGTGTCAGAGACACAGATTAACTTTCAGTTGGAACCCTTCTCGTGGAATTACTTCTTCTTCTTCTTCTTCTTCTTTGAGTTCTCAACAAGGTATGATAAATTCCTTATACTCTTTTTTTTTCTTCTACTTCTACATCTGCCAGTATTAGCGATTTTGTTAAAAAAAAAAGAAAAACCTTTTCATTTCCTTTTTCACTGTTGTTTACTTATTGTTTATTCTTAAATTCAGTACAAGTGTTAAAAGATTGAAATGTACGATTGTATTGTGTGTTTGTGTTGTATGTTTGAAGGGTCTTCTAGTTTATGGAGGTAATTACGCTTACTTACACCACACATCTGAAGTTTGACTACTTATCATTGCCCTTGGTACTATTAATCACTAGTGGTCTTGTATTTTCAAAATATTCCTGTCAGCTACACAAATTATGCCTCACACCACTTGAAGAAAGTCTTCGGTACGCTCCGTAAGTCCTCCTTCGTGCTAGGAAGGCACCGTCTCTGGGTCATGTCTGTCAATACTCCCATTTCAAACTGAAAATTCTCATCTCAGGTGATATATTAACTTAAAAATAACATCATGTTATCCACCTTCACTTTATGTGCAAGACCACCAGACCTCTTGGTTTAAATTGTGTACTCATCTTCTTGGAATGATGAGTGGCTTCATCTTATATGACCTTTTCGTGCATGAAGTTGAAAGTTATATGGTTGGGCATCTCTCATATGACTTTCATTGGATTTCACCGCATACAAGCCCAACTCTTATGTGTATTTAGCATCATTATTTGTCAACCTGTCCATTAGACAAATATGCAGAAGAGAATGTCGCTCTAGTGTGGATTGAAAAATTTCTCGTGTTAAGTACAGAATATTTAATAGAGCAGCTTGCTAAAGTTACTTGTTGTATACAGTCATTGCTTTAGTCGTGATGATAATATAAATAGTTTAGTCGTAGTACACGAGAAAATAAATGAGTTATCTTGCGAATCTAGAATGCCATGGGGTTGGCTATTTTTTTTCTTACGACAACACGAAATTCATTAAACTGAAACACCAACTGATTGGTTTGTGTTTCTAGGATCCATCATATAAACTGCATCTTCAATTGAATGTGCTCACTGTATACTTGTATATCTACACTTCTTTTGTATTCTCAGTATAAGTTGGCTTGTTTTTTACCCAAAGTGTCTACCTGAAGAAGGTGTTTTGGTTGATAAGATCATGAAATCAGTCATTGAGTCCTTTCGCTTTCTATCTTATGTAGAATCCAAAGATAGCATTGAAGCAACTGGAGAAAGATATGATGTCATTGTGGTAGGTGGTGGGCATGCAGGGTGTGAAGCTGCTCTTGCATCTGCTCGCCTGGGGGCCAAAACTCTTCTTCTTACCTTAAATATAGATCGCATTGCATGGCAGGTAATCTATTTAGAGTTCGGTTCATGCATAATTTCAAATTGTTGCTTTCTTTTTTGTTTTTTGCTGACCCTATAAGAAATTTGAATATGTTCCATGCTTTTCATTTTTTCATCAGATACCATCAATGTAGTAACAAAACATGTTTTTCTTTCCTTAAATTGCGTGTCTTCTTATTTTGCAAGTCTTTTATCAGATTACCGCTCTTCACTTCTGAGATATGTCCTATACTCCTATATAATTATTTCGTAACCTGCTGTGCACAACTGCATTAAACATATGAAGTTCCTTCAGTGTTTTGACCAATGTTTTGAATACCGTTATATTACTAATCCCGCAAATCTAAAATCTGGAAAATAGGACCTTTGTTATTTGAGATGGGCTTTATACTCTATTATGCTCTGCTTTTTGATTCTGTTTGCGACTGTACAATACCTACTTTTCCATTTCGAGTTTCATATTAACAATTGTGGGGTTTTCTGTAAGCTGTATGAACTCACCGGTATTCCGCCAGCAATTTACATTTCACTGTGCCCGGTTTCTAATGAGTAAAGTTGTCATAGTTGTAGCTTTTGTAATGTACAGCCTTGCAACCCAGCAGTAGGTGGACCTGCAAAGTCGCAGTTGGTACATGAGGTCGATGCACTTGGTGGAGACATTGGGAAACTTGCTGACAGGTAATCTATGAAAGAGAATAATGCAGATGTACATGCTCTTGAGTTTGTCTAGTCAGTATTCTTCTACTTGTCAGTTTACCGAACATGCAAAGTAATCATAGAAAGTGTTTAGGAGCCACTGTAATGGCAGAATATGCTTTGTTACTCAGGTAGCACCAGATTACAGTATTAATGTAGGTGTAAGCATTAGTTTGTGTTCGAAGAGGAAGAGGGATGGGAGAGGATGTAGGGTGGTAACTTGTTACTAGAGTTCCTTTAAGATTTCATAGTTGGAACACTTGTGACGTGGCCTTCTTCCTAATTGTATTTTGGAGAAACAGAGAGAGAGGTTGAAAGAGTGTGTTTTCACTCATAGGAGAGGCCTCCTTTTATATACTCAGGTATCTTACAACATACAACTGTTCCCACATTAGGGTTTGAAGGGAAAAATATCATTTGGTCCTTTTTTAGGTGGGCACATGTCTGTTTGGTCCTTTGGTCAAACGCCTTTACTGTTTGGTCCATAATTATTTAAAAATATTAAAACTGACAAAAATACCCTTCCGTGTTAATTTTTACTTATTTTCTTGTAGCACTTCATTCCAGAAATGAAGTCCATATAAAAACCTAAAAAAACAGACTTCATTCCCAGAAATGAAGTCCATATAAAAACCTAAAAAAGCAGACTTCATTCCAGAAATGAAGTCCATATAAAAACCTAAAAAACAGACTTCATTCCAGAAATGAAGTCCATATAAAAACCTAAAAAAAATAGGACTTCATTCCAAATGAAGTCCATATAAAAACCTAAAAAAAATGCAGACTTCATTCCGAAATGAAGTCCATATAAAAACCTAAAAAGACTTCATTCCAAATGAAGTCCATATAAAAACCTAAAAAAACAAACTTCATTCCAGAAATGAAGTCCATATAAAAACCCCTAAAAAAATATCTAAATCGATTAACACCATCGTCTTCATCGTCAACAGCAGCAGCAACAACATATCTTCATCTTCTTCATCATCTTCATCGTCAACAGCAGCAGAAAAAAGAAAAAAAAAACCCTTAAAAAATCGTATTCAACATTATCAATATCATCGTATTCATCGTCTACAACTACCGATCTAAATATCTAAATCGATTTTCACCTTCATCGCCATCGTTTACAGCAGCAGGAAGAAAAGAGAAGAAAAAAAATGGAGACGCCATTAACAGGAGGAAAAAGAAGAAGAAAGAAAAAGAGAGAGATTAGATCTGGAAAGATGAGAGAGTAAATCGAGAATGATTTATTCTCTCTTACTTTTGACTATATATATGGTCCTTATCCAAAAGGGTATTTACGCCACTACAAGGTGACATTTACATCATCCATGACATCACCTATGACCAAACAATAATTTTTAGGACCAAACTATAATTTATATTACCAAATAGGACCAAACAGACATTTGACTGGGTCAAATGGACTAGACTCTCTCTAATATATTATTCATAGGACCTAATGGTATTTCCTACATGGTAAAAAATATCTAGTTACACTACTTCTAATACTAACACTAACACTAATTGTATAGTAAACTTAACCCTGAAACTCATTCCAACACTCCCCTCAAGCAGGTGCGAAGATATCTCGCATGCCTAGCTTGTCAAGGAAAGAGCTGAATGGGCTACTCGAGACTCCTTTTGTTAGAACATCAGCAATCTGGTTTCCATTCTTACAAAAGGAGTGCTGATAATCCCTGCATTCAACTTCTCTTTGATAAAATGTCTATCCACCTCCACATGCTTGGTTCTATCATATTGGACTGGATTATGAGCAATGCTGATGGCAGCCTTGTTGTCGCAGTATAACTTCATAGGACCTGTAGGACTGAATCCAATTTCCTTTAACAATATTCTTAACCACAATAACTCACAAATCCCATGAGACATAGCTCTAAATCCTGCTTCTGCACTAGATCTAGCTACTACTGATTGCTTCTTGTTGCGCCAAGTTACTAGGTTTCCTCTGACAAATGAGCAATAGCCAGAGGTAGACCTTGCGATCAATCACTGACCCTGCCCAGTGTCTCCCGCGGAGCATGCATAAACTGACTTAGTATACTCCCAGAGTAAGCAATATCAGGACGAATGTGAGACAAATAAATTAACTTTCCCACTAACATTTGATATCTCTCTTTGTCAACCGGAATGCCTTCGGTATCTTCTCCCAACTTCTGATTTGGTTCACTTGGTGTGTTAATGGGCCTGGAACCAGACATTCCTGTCTCAGCTAGAAGATCCATAACATATTTCCTTTGAGATCTTGCCACTTCAATTCCTAGGAAATTGCGCAAGGCTCCAAGGTCCTTTATTTCAAATTCCTTAGCCAAGTAATCTTTCAGTTTCCCCATTTCTTCCACATCATCACCTGTCATCACAATATCATCTACGTAGACAATAAGTATGGTGATTCTTCCATTACTTGAACATTTGAGAAACAATGTATGATCTGCCTGAGTTTGATGATATCCGCATCTCAAAATACTTTGTGTGAACTTACCAAGCCATGTTGTTGGAGATTTTCTTAAACCATATAGAGATTTCTTCAACTTAAACACTTTTCCTTCATTAGTAGCTACTTGAAATCCAGGAGAAATGTCCATGTACACTTTCTCTTCCAAATCACCGTTAAGGAAAGCATTCTTCACATCAAATTGTTGAAGGGGCCATTCGTTGTTTGCTGTCAAAGATAACAAGATACGGATGATGTTCATTTTTGCAACAGGTGCAAAGGTTTCTTGATAGTCAATTCCATAAGTCTGAGTATATCCCTTAGCTACTAGTCTTGCTTTGTATCTTTCGGTAGTTCCGCCAGACTTGTACTTCACAGTGAATACCCACTTGCAACCAACTTTCTTCTTCCTTTTTGGTAGATAAACCTCATCCCAGGTGGAATTCCTTTTAGAGCTCCCTTTTCTTCTACTAGCTCCTTTCCACTTTGGATCGGCAAGATCGTCTTCAACCCTAGTAGGGGCAGTCACAAAAGATAACTGATGTGCAAAGGCGGTATAGGTGGGTGACAAACGATGATAAGACACAAAGTTAGCCATAGGATGGTCAGTAAAATAACCATAATGAGATGGAGGCTTACGAGCACGATTAGGATATCTAGTAGTAGGGTCTTCCACAACATTTGTGGACTCATCAGCTGTAATATCATTATCATCAGTACCCAAGGTTGTTTCAATAGGTACGGTAGTTTTACCTGTCATTGGAGTAGACAATTGGCGAGGAGTAGAAAGAGGGGCCTTGTGTCTTCGGCTGTAAACTTGAAGCTGAGGAGGTTGAGGTTGAGGAGTCATTACCAGCGGAATAATATCACTATCCTTACATATGCTAGGTGCTGAAGGTAAGTCACACCAAGGCTGATCTTCGATATATGTGCTGCCCCACCCCTGAAGAGAAGCCTCTTCCTTTGAGAAATACGATCTATCTTCACAAAAGGTGACATCCCTGGATACAAAAACTTTTCCTGTAGGAGGGTGACGACATTTGTACCCTTTTTGAGTAGACGAGTATCCCAGGAAAACACATTTTAGAGCTCTAGGAGACTAGGATCTAGTTTACTCCTACCATGTTTATGAACATGGACATAACAAACACACCCAATTGTTGGTGGAATACGTACAAGAGGTTCAAATGAAAGGCCAACAGAAAGCACAACAAGAGCTGTTTGAAATTTGAGAACTCGAGAAGGCATCTTGTTTATCAAGTGTGCTGCAGTAAGGATAGCATTACCCCAACACAATTTTGGCACACCCATAGAAAACAACAAACATCTAGCGACCTCTAATAAGTGACGATTTTTACATCAGCAACTTCATTTTGCCGAGGATTATCAACACAAGTGGTTTGGTGGACAACCCTTGTTCTAAGAAATATGTGGAAAGACCTTGGTTTAAGCACTTACCACCTCGATCAGATCTTAACACTTGTATGTTTTTGTTAAACTGGGTAAGGACAAATTTATGAAAGATCTTGAAAACAGAGTGGACATCACTCGTCTTTCAATAAATAAACCCAAGAGGCTCGAGAGTAATCATCAACTAAAGTAACAAACCAACGAGAACCAGAAGAACTAATGACATGTGAAGGGCCCCAAACATCACTATGTATAACATCAAAAGGAGATGAACTTCTATCAATGCTTGAAAAATATGAACACGGTGCTGTCTAGCTAACTATATCAAGTTTTGAAAATAATTTAGGAAACAACCTTTGTAAATACCCAAAAGAAGGATGTCCCAAACGTTTATGCCACAGCCAAAAGAAGGATGTCCCAAACGTTTATGCCACAGCCAGACTTGTTCTACAAAATCAGATGCACTTGTTGAATTGTAAGCTCTTGTACTGTCATCTTGTGTTGTACCCTGCAGCTCCAAATAGTACAGGCCCCCTCTCTCTTTACCAAGACCAATCGTCGTCCCTGTGAGAAGGTCCTGAAAAATACGATGAGTGTCAAAAAAGGTAACACAACACTTTAGAGCTTTGGTTATTTGGCTGATAGATAGGAGGCTGCAAGAAAGATTGGGAACATGTAACACCATAGAAAGGGACATGAAGTTAGTTATTGGAATATATCCTTCACCAGAGACAATAGATGGAGATCCATCAGCTGTCAAAATACAAGGTTTTCTAGGACTAGGATTAGAAATGGAGAACAAGTTGGACCTGGTAGACAGTGATCAGTTGCTCCACTATCGATGGTCCAAGAATCCTTAGATTTATCACATGTAGAGCTCAATGCGGTACCACAGTCTGTGTTACCTGATTGAGCCAAAGAACTAGATCCAACAGAATTTTCGTTTGATGACAGCATTCTTGCATAATCCTTTATCACTCCAGCTGGTCTTGAGATGGATGCGGAGAAACACTAGATGATGTTGAGGATGAAGGTTGAAACTCCCCCTCATCAATTGTGTGGTATGCTCTTGGATTACGACCTCTTCTTCCTCCGCCACTAGAATTATCTCCTCTTTTGCCTCCATTTTGCCATTGTGGACGTCCATTGAGTTTAAAACATGTTTCCCTAGTATGTCTACGCTCGTGACAATAGTCACAATATAGAGTCTTTCTCGTCAGCTTTTCGGTTGCTTTCTTTTATGACTGTTGGAGCATGAGTAAATGAAGTAATAACATTCGTTGCTGAACTTTCTTGAGGTACTGGAGATGTCATAGCAGCTTGGCGAAGTTCTTCGGATCTAACAATCCCATAAACTCCTCGAAGCCTCGGTAATGGGTCTTTTCCCAATATCTGAATTCTAATGGGGTCAAAATCAGAGTCTAGACCAGCAAGGAACTCAATGATTCGACCCTTTTCAATTCTCTTCTGTAACTAGATGGTGCCAGCTACATACTCCATGTCACATGACCGGAGGAAATCAAGTTCTTGCCAGAGAGCTTGGAGAGCATTATAGTAGACCGTCAAGGGTCTATTATTCTGCCGTGTCTCTATAACACGACGATTCAAGTCGTAGATTTGTGTATCCCACACTTCTTTTGCAGTGACTAGGCGCATAAAACTACTCCTTAGATCAGGAGACATTGAATCTAATAACCAACTCATTTTGAGGGCATTTTCTTCCACCCAAGTGTCATAGGGTCTGTGGTTGCTGGACATACTTCGTTTCCAGTTAAGTACCCAATAAGACCAAACAAGGTAGTTGCTATCATCCAACTTGCAAGATGTCATCTTGATATTCATACTATCATTATGAGAAAAGTCTAGAGATCCTGAACTTCTAGCATGAGATAAACTACTATAGATCTACTTTTAACTCAACAACAAAGACAAACTTCAAAGGATACACCAACTTACAAACAGCCACAGGTTCTACAAGAACAGCTCACAGCTTCTTCGAGAACAACTTAAGGATCTAACTCACAAATCTGAATCTCAGATTGAAGTTATAGTAGATCTATGTTAGGTTTTCTCTTCTCTCTCTCTTGAGCTCTGATACCATGTATATATATATATATATATATAGAGAGAGAGAGAGAGAGAGAGACCTCCTTTTGTATACTCAGGTATCTTACTACATACAACCGTTCCCACATTAGGGTTTGGTAAAAAATATCTAGTTACACTACTTCTAACACTAACACTAACTGTAAACTTAACCCTGAAACTCATTCCAACATATTTGAGCAACAAAGTTAGGGTTGCTTTAACCCCACCCACCCACCCACTCCCCAAAAAAGTGAGCTCTCAGCAATCTAGAGTGAAAGTTTGATCTGATGATTCATTGTTCATAGAGAGCAGGTTTAGAATGAGACAGACAAACACCCAACGTTAATTTGATCAACCAAATTAGTATCAGCCTGTTCAACATAGTCTCTTGAATAAATTATTATGTTTGTTTTACGCTTCAGTGCTGAAATTTTTTCTACTATCAACTTCACTTGTGCTATCAAGGTATACCAACAATGACAATTTACAACCTGTGGACATATGTAGATGCTACCTACAGAAGCGCGTTCTCAACCTATCAAGAGGCCCTGCTGTTAGGGCGTTGCGGGCCCAAACTGATAAGAGGGAATACGCCATGGAAATGAGAAAAATTGTGGAGAGGCAGGTGTATTTGTTTGCTTTTCTATCTTGCGTTATTCAGTTACTTGTTTGGCTCATAACCTCATATCATGCTATGCTTGTGGTAATCTCTTTGTGCTGTATTAACTATGTTTTGGGTGTTTATCAATAATTTTGGGTTGTGATTTTCATGCACCCCAAAGGCCATAATAGGAAGGATTTGAGCTGAAATCTAGTTAGATTTTACATTGATCAACTCGTGTTCTTCAAAAATTTAGAATGCTGCCTCTTTGGGAGAGTAGGAAAAGATAATCATAGTTTCTCCGGGTTCGACCAGAGATATGCCGCATTGTTCTCTGATTATCTGCAGTTCCTGCAAGGAGTTATTTCACGTGAGTTGGAAAATCATCCTTACGGTACCTAAACTTTGTTCTGCAAAAGGCTTGGGAAGACTAACGTGAATTATTCGTAACACTATATTTTCATACTTGAACATCTGATTTATAGATGTATCAGTACTGGATTGACACTGGGAATTGCATGAACCAGTGAAATTGTTAGATTTATGAATACAACATAGACTAATGAGGATGATGAATCAATAAGGAATCAAGCTGCACCAAAGAGTTGCAACCAAAATGGTCGTTATATGTCTGGTATAATATCTATAACTACTTTGTGGTATCAGGTATGCCGTCTCACCATATCGTAGGTGACTATGGAGCATTATTCATAATGTTTTTAGTTTCTTTAGTCAAAGATTCACACCATTTGTTAGCAGAGCTCATTAGTTCCATACAGGGGGAATAATTATACTTTTACATAGAGAAACTAGACCTTGATAATAACTAGTTAATGTTTTGTTCCATTACCCTCTGACATAATATATACATGCCCACAACTAAACATACAAAACTTCTTCTAATTGGTCGTTCTCACTTCTGTTAATCAGCACACAAAATCTGTCAATTAGAGAGGCTATGGTAACAGATATCTTACTAGGCAAGAATGACGACGTGGAAGGTGTTCAGACTTTCTTTGGAATGAAATTTTATGCACCTTCCGTTGTTCTCACCACTGGGACGTTTATGGGTGGTAAAATCTGGGTTGGAAGAGCATCTATGCCTGCCGGAAGAGCTGGCGAGTCAGCTTCTCATGGACTCACTGAAGACCTGCAGCGACTTGGGTTTGAAACTGATCGGTTGAAGACAGGAACACCTGCTCGCATTGACAGTCGAACTGTTGATTTTTCTGGTCTTGAACCCCAACATGGGGATGAAGAGGTCTATATCTATCCTCATATGTGAAATTGTTGAAATATTATTTTTTAAGGTCCTTAAGCACGCAGGTGTAACACAGGTGTAACTTTAAATGATATCAGTAGTGCAAACCAAGACATATTTATTCTTTTAGCAAAACAAGTAAAATCTTTGAACTGCCTTGTTGCAAACATACAGACTGTCTGATCTATGTTATGAAATTAATATGTGGAAATCAGAGCTTTCCAGCAACTTCTCTGTTCTCCTTCTTCAATGTGAAGTGTGGAAGTATTGTGTAACTATGCACATGTTTTATTTTATCTCTGGGTGCACTTACGTTTTTTGAGTTAAACCCCTTGTATGTTTTAGTGAGATCCGTCTTCAACACAAAATCTGAGTTGCACAAAATTTGGTTTTTCATGCAATATGAAATCGAGTTGAACTGGTGAGTAATGGAGGGACCATATGGACCAAACAAGCAAAACCTAGAAATTCCTGTTCATATTTGTGTGTTCATCAACCGTACTATTATGTCTAATTACTGCTGCGTTTATGCAGGTTAGCTGGTTTAGTTTTGATCCAGATTTCCACATTGAAAGAGAACAGATGTGCTGTTATCTAACACGGACAACAAAAGCTACTCACCAGCTTATGGAGGAAAACTTACACGAGACTCCAACTTATGGAGGGTGGGTAGAAGCTAAAGGACCTAGATACTGTCCTTCTATTGAAGATAAGGTACAACGCATGAGTATGTTCTACTTCTGATTATTACTAAATTCTGATGATGCCTTCATCTACGATGCTATTTAAATTTCGTTTGGAGTTCCTGCATGGGCTAATGCCCCCTTTGCATATGTCTGTTCTGTTTGTTCCCCACTCACACATGTCTATGATTTATATCATCATGTGTGCTCTTCTTCTATCTTGGTCTGTAGTTGTGCTTTCTACCAACTACTTTGGTCAATTGGCTTTTCATAATATCACTGCAACTTGGGCTGGCTTACATACTCAGGTCGACCTAGATGCAAAATGAACTTCAACTCCATCAGTCTGGCTTGGTTTTGATACTTTGATCAATATTCGAAACCTGAAATTGGTGTTTTATGTATGTTTAGTTTTGTGGTTAGCTAAACATGTAAGCATGAACTGCCAAGCATGTAATACATAAGTATTCATCGATATGATACACCACAAGAATAGCTCGTCATTTATGATTATTTGTTTCCTACGCGGAATTTTTGGCTGTAAGGATGTATATACCACCACAGAAGTGTTTTTTCAAGTTTCATGAGAGAGCACTCTTTCTCTTTTGATTGTGCAGATAGTAAGATTTAAAGATAAAGATTCCCATCAAATATTTCTGGAACCTGAGGGTCGTGATGTACCAGAACTCTATGTACAGGTATGATGAGCTTTTAAGGTTTGGTGTTTATAGTATTTTACAGTAAGACCAGATGTTAACTTAGGAAGAAATGTGATGCTTCCCTGTTGGCTGATATGTGAGATTTGTGTTGAGATAGTATTTCATAATTCTTAAAAGTACCGTGGGTTAATTTTTTATTTTGTTAAAAAATATTCTTTCGTCTATGAGAAGGTGAAGTGCTTAAATTAAGACAATAAGGGTTTAGAGTAGGAGAAGTATTTTAAGGAGAAGGTGCTCGCTGTGTTAATTAGGAGTGACTGGTGGGGGTATTCAGAATCTTTTAGGTGGCAAACAAATTTTAATAAACTAAAAGCAGATAACCTGGGGGTGCCTCAAATGGAAAATGGAAGGCAATCATAGTCGGCAAATTAGTAACTATCTCAAGTCTAAGCACACCATAGAAATCCAATTATTAGAATTCCTTTTCTCTTTCTGACATTTACTACATCAGTAATGATTATGAGGTAATGCTTGAAAAATGTACTATGAACCAAGCCCAATACCAATTTCCCAGACTTTGAAAGTTAGGTTTAGGTATTTTGATTTAGCACTTTCTATAACCCCTTGGCCCCCATTCATATCATCGGATTCTGTTTTACTTGGAGTTGTAATCATGAAAAGATGTAAAGCACAGGAGTTTGAGTGAAGTCATGTATGTGCATCAGTCTGACTCAATCTTAAGTTTTGGATGAGGTCTGCACCTGAGTAGTCATATTTAACACTGACTACATGAAGGGGTAGAAGCATTCGAAGTCTTAAACAAGCAAAGCAAGAGATGATTTTGGAAATGTTTCTGCCTCAAATGAACATGAATGTTAGAGCTTTGCTTGCGCAAATAATCTTATATTATACTCAATATTAGCATTAATTTTTTACGGATTAATTTCTGCGCTCAGAACATTTTCTTGCGATCTTCTACTTTTCAGTGTGAACCACACGTGACATTACTTTATGTTAAATAGGGGTTCTCAACAGGTTTGCCGGAGAGGCTGCAGTTGCCACTCTTAAGAACATTACCTGGGCTTGAGAACTGTTCAATGCTGAGGCCTGCTTATGCTGTGGAATATGATTTTTTGCCTGCTCATCAGTGCACCAGGTCTCTCATGACCAAAAAAATTGAGGGGCTTTTCTTCTCTGGTCAGATTAATGGGACCACAGGCTATGAAGAAGCTGCTGCTCAGGTTTTTTTGTGTCCTCGGTTATTTTGTGTCCTGTGTATACCTCAATTAGATTTTACATTAATTAATTACTTTGCTCTGCCCAGTTCACTAACACCACATATCCAAACAATCTTAATCTGTTTTGCTGTATTTTATTCAATGTTACCAAAGGTTAAGAATAGTGACCTTATCTTGCAGGGTATCATTTCTGGGATCAATGCAGCACGACATTCAGATGGAAAGCCTCTTGTCACTCTTGAGCGGGAAAGCAGTTATATAGGAACTTTGATTGATGATCTTGTCACAAAAGACCTTCGAGAACCTTACCGTGTGTTGACCAGGTAATCAGGGATAATGGATCAAAGGTGTTCAAATCCTAGATTCATATGCAACTTTGATGACACATATTCGCACTAAAAAGGACTATGCTCTTAAAGGTTGATAACTTATCTAACTCTGCACTGGTTGTGTTTTTGGATTTATTCTTCAGATCAGAATCTGCTTTCATCTTTATTCTTGGGTTAGGTTTACCAACTAAAGATGAAATTACCTGATTTAGAGCCGACTAGGTGGAGTCCTGCTATTCTGTTTACTTATTTAGTTGTTTTCCACTGGATGGAAGTTCACCTGCTGATCCCCAGCCTGATATGTTGTCTGCTTTGCACATTCACTCCAGCCAGCCTTTTATCTAGCGCCTGATTTTTTCTTGTTCTATGAGCAATTTAGTCTTAATTCAAATACTGATATACTACCTTATTGCCGTTGTTAGCTTTAAAAGATTCCTTCACTCTCATTGGTGTAGGTTAGTTGCACATTCTCTCATCTTTCTCCTTGTTGTCTGCTGTAAAGCTGTTAAGTCAAGTGTTGATAACTGAAAATACACACATAAGCTTACTTTATGCAGACTTCGGTACTTCTGGTTCTGAAATCTTTTACTTTCAAACACAAACATCCCATGTGTGGCTTGTAGCATGCCAATTTGTCTCATTGACAGCCCTTTATGTTTGGAGGTCTTTAGAATATTAAAGCTGGAAACTGGAGACACCTCATCCCAGTGAATTTGCTTCACTTATTCAGTTACATAACAGTCAAAATTAGAAAAGCTCATACACTTAATTGCTGTTTATAAGAAAATATAAAAGGCTTCCTTACAACTCCTGATCTTCTCCAGAATGTTGTGACACAAGAGTCTCTTCTAGACCAATTCTTTGTATTGGTTTCTGTAGGAATTTGAGCCACCCCCGATCTTTGACTTCTTTCACTGGATGTAATCCTGCCTCTCTACATTTGGTTAACCAGGATTTGTAATTTATAGTGTATCTTCTATTGGCAAATATGGACTCCTTTACTCGATGTAGCATGGTCTGAATTTCGACTTTGAAGCACATGCATAATTATATTTGCCAAGTACTTCGTGAAGTGGTTGAGAAAATAATAGTATCTAATTTGATCATATACACCCTCTCTTACCAAATAACTGTTCATTTAGTCTTGATCACTTCATGCTGGAATATGATTGGGATCACTTAACTTAATTTGTGGTTTGGTTCACCATACCTTCTGAAGCATTTTGCAAGCACAAATTTTGGGATCTTCCCACAAAGATTAAGCATATATGATAAAATTCAGTGTTGATAAATGTTCAAAATTTCATAACTAGTGTGAAGTTCTCATACATATTAAGATGTAAAATGTCTGGCCTAACTGGATTGTGCTTGAAATGATTTGTTCTATTTTTAGTCGCTCTGAGTATCGGCTACTTCTCCGCGCTGATAATGCGGACAGTCGTCTCACACCGCTGGGGAGGGAGATTGGCTTAATAGATGATAGACGCTGGAACCTGTACCAGGACAAGCAAGCTCAAATATTAGAGGAAAAGAAGCGTCTACAATCGGTGCGAATTTCAGGTCGGTCACTAAAGCTGTAATATCCGTCCCACTACAAGCATCAGATGCATTTTAAGGTTACTTTTCATAAAATTAATAAAGATTTTTGTGTGCTACTTCAGGGGGAGATTTGGCTGCTGATGTTTCTCTGTTGTCTGGTCAGCCGGTAAAGGATTGCTCCACTTTAGAGAGCCTTCTAAAAAAACCACATGTTTCGTACAAAGTTTTTGATGATCATGGTTTTGGAAATAAACTTCTTTCAAAAATGGAGAAAGATTGTGTAGAGATTGATATCAAGTACGAGGGTTTCATTAGACGCCAGCGGACTCAACTCCGAGTGGTTAGTTGTCATTATTGTGGTTCATTCTGTTTCACGTCTAGTGGTTCTGTAATTTGTGCATGTTCACAAGCTTGGATCGTTTTTTTACCAGAAGTTCAGATATAAAATTGCTCGTATGAACTTGTAGGTTGCTCATCAACAACACAGGCCACTTCCAGAGAATCTGGATTACAACGCAATGACAACCTTATCTTTGGAAGCACGTGAAAAACTTACCAAGGTACTGTAGCTTTATAATTCATGCAGCAGTTAAAGTTTCAAGCATGTTACATTTTAAGATTAGCTTATGTAGTTTAAATACGAGCTTGGTGAAAATTTACAACCATCCTACTCCAGCATAAGCAGCTTGATTTCATAATCATCAACTACCTCTAATTTCATCTTCACGTGTTAACTTTCTTTCTGTAAAAAATAAATAGAAGAAACAAAAAGTTGAACTAAGAAGAATTCGTATTTGAAGTGGCTAGTTGAGAACTTGGTGAATGTCAAGAAGACCATATTTCCAAGAAGAATTTTCGTTGTTGTTCTCTACTGTTCCCCGTGGAGCAGTTTTTCAAATGGAAACTAGCTCTTGCTTATACTGCAATGCAGGGGGTGATTCAAGCTGCTTAATTTTTATAGTCTCAAGCTAGGGAACCAGATTGAGCTATAATTTAATCTGAACTAGTAGTTTTTAATGTATTCTTGAAATACTGCACCTTAAGGTTTATGTCACTAGAAGAACAGTAAGTAATCATTATTGGGAGTTGGCCTTGCAGGTCCGCCCAGAAACTGTAGGGCAAGCGACCAGAGTTGGAGGGGTAAGCCCTGCTGACATTACTGCTCTTCTCATAATTATTGAAGCAAACAGAAGGAACGACGATGCACTAAAAAGGCACAAGATGCTGACATCCATCATTGTCAAGACTGATGGCAAACCTGCTTCTGATGTAACGGGATAGAGGTATTTGGTCTTGTGATAGGGTGTCATCATTGTCTGAAAAGGTTTTTTTTTTTTTTGAAGTACATCTTAGGTTAAACAAGTTTGATTTGCATGTGACAATGAGATTTTAACGGATAAACCCGGATTTTTGGGTGTATCCTTTCTATAGAACTAGTCTTTTCTTTCTGTGGACTAGTAAAACCACATGTGTGACGCACAGGCTTCGATTTTACTCTTACTTGGTTCTTAGCTAGGTGTACCGCACTTTGATTGTCACAATACACTCTTACTTGCTCTTGCTGAATTCCCAACTCCTCAAACAAACCTTTCATCCAAACAGCTTCCCTTATACCTTCTACATCAGCAATATATTCAGCTTTGGTTGTCGGTAACGCTACTGTAGGTTGTAAGGTTGACCTCCAACTTAGTGGACCGAAACTTGTCCAAAGCACCAGCGTAATCAGAATCACAATATCCTATTACTTTGCAATCAGTTCTCTCATTCCGTGAGAACTTCAATCCAACATCTACGGTACCCTTAATATACTACAGAATCCACTTCACAGCCTGCCAATGTTCCTTCCCTGGATTATGCATATATCTACTAACCATGCTAACATCTTGAGAAATATCATGCCTAGTGCTTACCATAGCATACATAAGGCTCCCAACAGCACTTGCATACGGTATTTCAACCATTAACCTCTCCTCCTCCACTGTTTTTGGTGACGGTTCAGCATTCAATTTAAAGTGTCGAGCTAGAGGTTGTGTTACCAGTTTAGTCTTGTCATGTAAACCGAAACGCTTCAATACCTTTTTCAAATAAGACTTTTGAGAAAGACAGATAGTGCAAGATTTCCTATCTCTCTCAATTTCCATCCCCAAAATTTTCCTTACTTCACCGAGATCTTTCATCTCAAATTCACTATTCAATTGATTTTCCAATCGTTGAATCTCCACCTCACTCTTAGACGCAATAAGCATGTCATCTACGTACTTGGAGCTGTTTGAAGTATACACAAGAGTCATAGTTGCTGCTTGTGTACTTTTGTGTCTTCATAAACTTGTCGAAACGTTTGTACCACTACCTTGGAGACTGCTTCAAGCCATACAACGATCTCTTCAAGTTACATACCCAATTTTCTTTACCTGCTACTTCAAACCCCTCATGTTGCTTCATATAAATCACCTCCTCCAAGTCACTATGTAAGAAAACAGTTGTCACATCAAGTTGTACAAGCTCAAGATCAAAATGCGCCACCAAAGTAAGTAAAATTCTAATGGATATGCTTTACCACTGGAAGAAAACACTTCATTATAGTCAATCCCTTACCTTTGTGCGTAGCCCTTAGCTACCAACCTTGCTTTGTATCTTACGTTGCTTGTAATTGGAGATCCTTTCTTCTTTGCATATACCCACTTGCATCGAATTGCTTTTCTCCTTTAGGTAGCTCCACCAGCTCCCAAGTTCCATTCTTGTCAAGAGAATTCATCTCTTCACTATTGGCTTTCTCCCACTCCACCTTTTCAATTGTCTTGACGGCTTGTTTATATGTGGAAGGAATTTCTTCTTCTACAATTGGTAATGCATATGCAACTATATATGCAAACCGTTCTGGTTGGAGAGTATTTCTTCTTTCTTTCTTTCCTATGAGCAATACTATCATAATATGTAGCTTCTTCGGGTACTTGAGGTCGTGTTTCTTCTACTTGTAACTCTAGTTCTGGTTCTTGGGTTGAACCATCAGTTGTTCCCAATTCTAAGTCTTCGTCCGAACTTTCATCTTCTAAATTCTCGTCTATGTGGACAGACTTCGCTGGTTTCTCATTCGGTTCAAACTCCGCCATTTTCCGACTTTCTACTTCTATTTCAGATGATTTATTCTTCCACATTGCAGTCTCATTAAAGGTAACGTCCCTACTTATCGCTACCTTCTTCGACTCGGGACACCATAACTTGTATCCTTTTACCCCTGATTGGAAACCTAGGAAAATGGCTTTCTTGGCTATCAGATCAATTTTTCCTTCCCTCACATGGTAATAAGTGGGACAACCAAATACATGTAACATATTATAATCTGAAACTGGTTTACCATACCATACTTCAATCGGAGTTTTACCTTCTAGTGCCGCTGTTGGCAACCGATTCACTAGGTGACACGCATATTCCACATCTGCAACCCAAAATTGCTTGCCTAATCCATCATTAGACAACATACATCGTACTTTCTCCAGTAATGTACGATTCATGCACTCCGCCACCTCGTTCTGTTGTGGAGTCTCCCTTACTGTGAAATGACGCTCAATGCCTTCATCTTCACAAATTCGCAGGAACAGATCAGATTTGTACTCACCACCATTGTCTGATCTTAAGGCATTCACTTTCCTGCCGGTCTTCATCTCGACCTTCTTCTTCCACTTCAAAAATATTCCCAAAACTTCGCCCTTTCTATTCATGGTGTACACCCATACTCTTATGGTGAAGTCATCTATAAAGAAGACAAAATATCTTCTACCTCTTAAGGATGCAATCCTTGAAGGTCCCCATACATCTGTGTGAACATAGTCTAGAATTCCCTTGGTGGTGCTTTTACCGGTCATAAACTTTGTTCTAGTTCTTTTCCCCTTCACACAATGTTCACAAAATCCCAACTTGCTGCATGATTTTGTGCCTTTCAACAAGCCTTGCGAAGTCAGCTTTTGCAAAGACTTTTCTCATGTATGCCCTAAACGCATATGCCATAGTTTGGTAGTGTCCGACTCAACACTATCCGATACTGCTGCAATTCCTTCACTCACACTTGTGTTTCCTTGCAGAAAATACAAGTTTCTATGTTTCAAACCTTTCATAACTACTAGCCCATTGGAATATACCTTCAAAACTCCACCTTTCAATGTCATCTCGAACCCTCGGGAGTCAAGCTCACCTACTGAGATCAAATTTTTCTTCAATTTTGGTACATAACGAACTTCTTCAAGTTCTTGAACGACGCCATCATTCATCTTCAAACAGATCTTCCCAATCCCTTCAACTTTACAGGTATTATTGTTACCCATAAACACCCTTGGTCCATCAAAATTTTCAAACTTAACGAACCAGTCCTTCCTAGGACACATATGGTAGGAAGCTGCGCAATCCATAATCCACTCAGTTGTATCCGCAACTAGTGCGGATTCATAAACAGTCATTGAGAACTTGTCATATTCATCATCATCAACAATACTAGACTTGATTTCAGCAATGTTTGCATCTAAACTCTTCTTCTTCTTCTTGTCCTTGTTCTTTGGTTTAGGACAATCCTTCTTCCAATGTCCAGTCTGATGACAAAAGGAACATTCATCATATGCTGGGATCTTTGATTTGGACTTCGGTTTGAACCTTGATTTACCTGAATTCTTCTTGTCAGACTTCCCTTTGACTGTCAACGCGTTGTTTCCCTGTTCAAATCTCTATCCTTTGCCGAATATCATAACTTATAAAAGCAGCAGTCACATCATCAAGCTTGAGTGTTTTATCCTCTATCTTATTCGACAAACTATCAATGAAAGTCTCGAACGAATCAGGTAGAGATGCCAAAAAACAACAAGTCATGGTTTCATCATCGAATTTCACATCAATATTAAGTGCATCAGCAATTAATATATTTTACTCATCGAGGTGTTCAACCATAGAGGTACCTGGTTTTTTGTTGAATCTGAAAAGTCTTCTCTGCATCTTAATTTGGTTTGAAACACTTTTCACTACATACTTATCTTTCAGACTCTTCCACAACTTGAAAGCTATATTCTCACTCATCACATCGTACTTTATATCATTCGTAAGGCACAAACGGATTCTGCTACAAGCCTGACGATTTATCTTTGCCCATTCAACGTCCGTAATCACTGGTGCAGCAGGTTTTACTTCTAATAGAGCATTCTCTAGGTCATCCTGACTAAAAGCATGAAAAGACGAGGGTACCCAAATACACCACAATCTTTAAAATATCCACTTATAATTCCTCTTACCGAAGGTGATTGTCTATGGACAAAGTCGAGACAATACGAAAAATCGGTATTCACACTTTGTGTGATCGTCTATGGATACGAGATCGAGACAATACAACAATCAAAGTGTGATTACTTGATAATAGGTTCGGACTTAACCAAACTCTATAGGATCACTATCAAGTGATACCGAGTTAACGTTTGTGTATTTTACTTTTAATTATAATAAACAATTATAATTGCGGAAATAGAAAAGTAAAAGACACAACAAGATTTTGTTAACGAGGAAACCACAAATGCAGAAAAACCCTTGGACCAAGTCCATAATTGAATACTCTCAGAATTAAGCCGCTATACAAAATCTAAACCAACTTCGTATAGTTGAGACCAAGCAACTAAACCTATTTCACTTAGTTTCTTCAGTATCCTTGCGCTTCCGGCATTCAATAAGTGCACGCACTGGAACAATTTCTTTGGATCGTATTCCAAAAAGTAAAGGAACAACAAATCTGTTTGGTAATAACTCTATTGGTTCTTTCCAGCTAAAGATATTTCAAGTCATATGCAAAGGCTCTTCCGTTTAAACCAATAAACTCCTTTGTATGGTTAGGTCAATCTATCCAACAACTACCGAAGTAGCAGAGTTTAGATTTGTAATCAATCAATATATAACCCAATAATGAACTATAAAGCGATAACGATCTCACGCAACTAAACAATCGGATAAATCCGATTCTTGTTGGATCCCAACCGATCAAGGTTTGTGCTACACAAAGATATGAGAAACCAATAAAAAATATTCTTTGTCTTCAAATCTTCTTTAATCTTCAATTAAACTTGCACAACACCACTTGAATCTCTTGTGATCAATCACGCACATAACAAAGTCTTTTAACAATGGATTATCACAAGATGTCTTTAGATCTACACACAGTTCTAAAGATCCCGTCGACACTTCGATCTAGTTTGAGTGAATGTTATATCAGAAGAGAAGATTCTCAAGAATAAACAAACTAGGTGCAATCAAAGTTAAACAACCATTAGTCAATCACATCAATCAAAAACTAATAAACTAAAATTATCTAGTTTCCCACCAACGATAATCGTAGAGATTCTTGATCCCCCAGAAGTATTTAAACGAGTGGTCGTAAGAGATTTCGCATAATTAGGGTACTTTCCTCTCCGGATAGACGGCTCCACCTGAATCAACAAAAAAAATGAAGTTTGATTGGCTCTTAGGATAGTTTGCTAGAAATGCAAGCTTAGGTATTTATAGACCAAGGATGTTTAGACACCAAGGAATTTCCAAAACCGAATATTCTCAAGATATGCAATAATTGCCCAAATCGGTTTTCATAATTCCTGGAAATACTTTGTCCAATATTTTCCGAAATCTCTCAATAGAAAATCCCCAATTAGTAAATGCACATTACAAATTTTTATTCTCCAGAGATATGCATTTAATTGCTGGTAATTAAAGCATATAAAAACTAACAACCTTAATTAAAAGATTCTTAATTTATTTTGGACCGGGATCTCCTTGAGTAATTAAGGAATAACTTTGAACAATAAAAGATAAGAGTTACTGTTCGTGTTCAAAGTATGTTGACATCTTTTCTTTGTAAATCCTCTTTCATATTTACAATCTTGGAATCGATTATACCACATTCCCAAACAAATTTAGAATTGGTTCATCTGTATTCCAAGACAACTATGTGATTGATCGAGTATCAAATCACAACCATGGGTTCAATTGGTTATACCAATCACTAGGATTGTTTATACCTCAATATTGATTACTTGTGATCAAACACACAAGTTACCAAGACCAGTTACGTCAGTTACCAGAATTGGTTACATCAATTACCAGGAACGGTTACCATATACTCATGGTATTGCTTGTGATTGGTTACACAAGTCACTAGGATCGGTTACACCAATTACCAGGATCGGTTACACCAATTACTAGGACCGGTTACACCAATTACAAGGATCGATTACACAACTCTTTTGTGATCGGTCACACCAATTACTAGGATCGGTCACACCAATTACAAATATCGATCATACCATCTCAGGTGATTACTTAGGATCGGTTACACTAATTAATAAAAACCAGTCATACCAAATCATAATTCAGGCATTGTGATTAGTTATACCAAGATACATAACAAGTTATGATCGGTTCTACTAACTCATACATATTGGTAATCCAAAGATATGCAATGAATAACAATACCAATAAGCCTAGCGATTTCCCTTTCGATTCATAAAACAAGTTCATGAATCTACTTCCTTTAAAAAAATGTAAACATTGTTTCCTAGGATGAAATCTTCACCTTTACCCATACACATAATCACAATAGCATTCATACGATTATGTCGATGTCATATCTACGAAGTTTAAAAGATAAGCGTTATACTTCGTATTCTAATTCCTTAATACTATGATGATATGATCATGTATCACTACTAGAGTATAATAATCATTTACAGCTTCGAAGTTATTTTTTCAATATATCACTACTTGAAATATACGTTAGGAATGAAACAGTTCAAGTCAATATTACTAACCTCAAGAGGAAGGATGATGTCGCCGTTGTAGCTCATTACTTCTTCACGTTCTTCATGTCTTCGATTAATACTTGTATGTCTCATATTCCTAGACTTTCTAGTCTAACCTATACGAAGTTGTCTCTAGTACATAATCAAGCGACTCTTAGATGAGTTTTGATTCACTAAAATATGGCAACCAAACTTGACATACCAACACTTGGTGGGTTCAACCGAGCTATGCTTTAACAAACTCCCCCTTTGTCAATTTTAGTGACAAAACTCTTAATACATATGGATAAACAAATTACAAGAATTCATTATACATACTCTTGATTCCAAGTTTCAACAACACAAAAACCTGCATATATTCAATTAATAAATGCCGTTGTTGACATCTGAATAACAAAGCTAATACTCCTCCTAAAGGTAAGATAGGTAGATTTTCAATCCGAACATCTTTGTTATTCCACTTTTGTAGTCAAGATAACTACACAACAATATGATATGTTGCTCCCCCTTAGTCAATGCTTTACTCTTTCGTTATATATAACGTTTAAGCACAATTGTCTTTTCCTTAGTGATCACAAATCACTTGTTTACTCCATATATTTCTCCCCATTTTTGTCACAAAATGACAAAGGTTCGAGCAAATAAAGGTCAAACCGAAAGGATCTTACAAATCTAAAAACAACTTATAAGAGTTAAGCATGAATGTTTCACATACCACTTTAATATGTTAACAAGGAAACAATTGCTCGAAGCAATTTTCCCTAATAGTTTAACAAATTGACTAAGAAACTTAGTTCCCTTGTTAAACCAATTGTACACATACAATCGATTATTTCGATAAGACCAAAATAAAGATCAGAATTAACTTTATTTTTCTCATCAGTTCTAATTATTCAGACAATAACTTAGACCTTTCACTTTAGACAAGACAAGTACTAGGTTAGTGTTGATGGTGGGTTTTAGTTCAGGGCTAGGAATGTAAAACCCTGAATTTAATGCACAATTATTCTGCAAGAAACTGAGATGATGAGTGCCCATGCCTCTTTATTATATGTGTATTGAGCAACTCAGTATATTTATATATAAAATTTATCCAGAATGGTGCGTGCCGCAACAATCCCAAATATTCTATAAATTTTATCTCATTCCTTATTACTCACTAATACATGGCCTGTCGAGTATACATTCTATGCCATGTTCCCCAGCCGAACTCTTGATGTTGACATGACATGAAAATTAATGTTCGCTCGCAGCTGAGTAACATGAATTTCCCGAAGTGTCAAGATCAAGATGTACATGGAAGTACTCAATTAGTGGCACGCAAATTTATGTTGCTCTCTGAGACATAATTAGTGATTTTGTACGAACACACAAAATTCACCAAAAATTAATTGATTTTGTGTTAACCCAAAAAATTCAATCTTTCTAACCTAATTTTATTTACACAAATTAGGTCTTTTTTGCGGCCTGCGCAATATGTCGAACCCTATTGGTCGAGACCAAACCTAGGCAAGCTAGGAAATTGATCCGCCAAGGACTAGTAGGAGCAGAATCCTACCATAAGTAGAAAACAAGAAGTAAAAGAGAAACCGCAGAAAATAAAAGCATCAAGAGGAGGCGCGGCCACGCCACTTGGCCAGCCGGTCTTCCCTAACATGCACTTCCTGTGGCCGGCCGACCACGTCCCATATTATTGCTTGCTGGCCCCTCTTTCCCATCGACCAATCAAATCGCTCCAAAAGTGCCGCACACACTAAAAACGATCACGACCATACGTTTTGGCCAACCAATTCAACGAGCCTGGCCTCCTCCCAGCGCAGCCAGACAAGCTCCATGATACTCACTGGCGCGCACACTTTCATTCCAACCAATCAAAATTCTCATAGCACGCCGGCAGCAACCCTAACCGCAAGCCAAAATTAGGCCGGCCGCGCGGATGAAAAAAGGCTCAAAGGAATTAAGACCGCATATGGCGGTCTTAAATCAATCGTGTCCGTCCAACTTCGCCATCCGAATTTACCGGCCTAGATTTAATCCCAACCGACGAGCAACGTACAGATATGATCACCAGCGGCCCGACTGTAGCCCTTGCCGATTAAAATACTCTCAGCCCGCAACTAACACCTAAAATCGTTAGCTCAAAATGGATTGGCCACACGGCCCTAACGACCTCTTTACGGCCAATGGTAGCGCTTCATTGTCGCAAAACGATCCCGGCCTTCCAACTTCGCTAGCCGAATTGACCGACCTAGATCTAATTTTAGGCGACCAATAAGATGTCGCCGTGATTACCAGCCATCCCTCTTCCATGAGGACCGATCGGCCAAGCCACGACCTATCCATACGGCTCCTGAACGGCTGCCCAAAGGTGGCTAGTCGCGCAGCCTACAAGGGCCTTAAATGAATTCAACGGCAGCAAACAACTGCCGCAAATCATCTCGGCCACTCAATTCGACTAGTCAATTTAACCGGCCTAGATTTAACTTGAGCCGACCAATATGATGTCAAAATGGCTACCAGCCATCACTCTCTAATAAGGATCGACCGGCTCACCTTTGGCGTGCACGAATAGCTCTTGGCAGCTTCCTGAAGTTGGCCGGTCATGGTCCTTTTAAGACATTAAGCTCCGTGAATAATTTAAACGAGCTTTATACAATGATGCTTCATGAGCATCGATTATTTGAGCTGTTTTCTTAAAAGCGATGCTTTATACACATCGATTACAAGCGATATTTTATAAATATTGATTTCACAAATAATTTAATTATTTGACCTAAAAGCATTACATGCTATTTCTTGCGGCAAGTTTCATGGCTGATAACATATGACCGCCCACCACCTAGCTTGCGCGCGATTGGTAAAAATAGCTTGGTGTTTCCAGCAAGACCCACTCAACAACTTGCTACATATTTTCCACGAAAATACTCGAGACATCAAACATGTCACAAACTGGGGGATGTTCATCAGGGTATTGATCTGGCGGTTTACAGCGTGCGGTGTGCAACACGCCCATTATAAGAAAGTGTCAGGAAAGGAGGACAGTTAGTGGCAGCAAAGAAGTAGTGGATGTAAACCGACCTGTCTTCCCTCATAGTAAGACGTGGTTTTCAACTTTTTTACACGATCCCCACTTCTCCATCACTCAACTACTTCTACTTCCTATGAGATCAGGGTGCGTGCAACTATGACTTGTATAAATAGGATTTTAAACCTATTTCGATAACAACGGTTATCAACACAAGTATCCAGAAAAACACCAAGAACTGATAGCTTACATCCCGTAAGGAAGTTCCACATTATGATACAAGTCATAAAACAACCACACCTTCAGAGTTTACCATTCTGATCTCAACACATTCTTCGCTTCCCTCCCTAAGATCAACCCTTCTCCTTCACTTTGTGACCGAAGCAAGGCTGGAACGACCATTTCTTGGTTTATGCCAGAATTGTACAGATTGATCTCTCGAATCTAAAGTACTCCCGTGCAATGCATTTGTTTAGGGTTTAGATTTGTTTCTCGGCGGCACACCCAAATTTACCATTTCCAGCAGAATCAGTTTCTACCCCAAAACAATTGGCGACCACAGTGGGAGATTAATCTCTCGGTTGCAATCCCAATTTTCACAAAGATGGTTGGTCTTAGGACTAACTCAATAAATCCAAGCTCCGGTCAGAACCCTTCAAATGATAATGTTTCTCCTCCCAATGCTCTATCTGATCGCACGGCCAGTGGAGAAATTCCAACCTTGATCGAGTTGGAACGAGTACAGGAAATCCACACAGGGAACATGGACCTGATGAAAGAGACGATAAACAACATACTCAATTTTCTCATCAGGTTAACATCAGATTTGAGCGGCTCCTCTGCTCCAGAAATTCCAACACTGAGAACTAACTCCTCAACCGATGATCGTCCTCAAATCAACAGTTTCACTACCAACCAGAGGCCGGTGGACCAGGAAGAGGTTTCTCTAGTGGAGAGTTTATGTGAACTCCTGCACCTCTCAAAGGACCAACGAGCGGAGACGTTTGGTGCAATCAATCAGACATCTCTAGACACGCGCTTGGCTCCTTCGCGTCAAGAAGCCTCAAGAACATCAGAGATGTCCATAAAAAATATTACATTTACCGAAGATGACATGATGGCAGAAGAGGTCCATAACAGAGCCCTGCATGTTACTGCACGCATCAAAGATTATGAGTTCAAAAGGGCTCTCATTGATACGGGAGCATCCTCGAATGTTATTCCGCTTAAAACTATCATAACATCCTAGGTCCGACCAAACAAGATTGCGCGGCAACCTACTATAATGACAGATTCTGAGGGAAACCAAACTAGCACGTATGGGTACATCTATCTGAATCTATCAATGGGACCTGTCCAGTCGAAGGTAAAATTTGAGGTAATAGAGAAGGAGCCAGACTACCACATGATACTGGGAAGACCGTGGCTTCATGATAATAAGATCATCCCCTCAATATATCATTAATGCCTAAAAACTATGCTGAATGAAGAACTCGTTCGCATCCCTGCGTCACAATCTCCTTATGCACCAATTTTTGGCGTAGAACTGTTTGAGCCAAAGGAAAACTCACAAGACTCATCAAGAAAGGTTTATTACACTCCACTCCCTACATGGACGTCGATCGAGAAGGAAGATCGGCTAGCATCACTGAACAAAGAGATCATGTCCCACGACGCACCTCTGCTGACAGGACACGCCAATCCTCCTTCATCGAACGAAAACTCGGTTCATCCTATACCAAGAGGGAGCGTACTTTTTTTGGCGAGTCGCGATGAAAAAGGGAAAACTGTATACCGGCGCCGCTGTTAGCAATTAATAGGGGAGATTAACGCCAAGTCTCTCCGCCCAATAGAATGCAACCATAATAGAGAGCTACAAGAACAAGAAGTACCATATGCTCCGCGGAAGTTGCAAGACGACACCGACTCCACTACAAATGAACTCGAGATTGTCAACATCGGAAATGAAGAATCTCCGAGGCCTGTCTCCATCAGCTCAGCTCTATGTGCATATGAGCGCGAAACTTGTTGTTTTGGGGTAAAAACTGATTATGCTATTTTTTGGTAAATTTGGGATGTGTTGATGAGAAACGAATTCAAACCCTAAACAAATACATTGCACGAGAGTAGTTTTAGATTCGAGAGATCAATCTGTAAGACTCTGGCCTAAACCAAGAAATGGTCGTTCCAGATTCAATTTGGTCACAAGGTGAATGAGAAGGGTTGATCTTAGGGAGGGAAGCGAAGAAGGTGTTTGAGATCAGAATATTGAATTATGAAGGTGTGGCCGTTTTATGACTTGTATCAGAATATGGTTTCTGGATACTTGTGTTGATAACACTTTTTTTTTTTTTGAAATAGGTTGAAAACCTATTTATATAAGTCATTGAGCACACCCTGGTCTCATTGGAAGTGGAGGAAGTTAAGTAGTGGAGAAGTGGAGTTGTGTGGAAGGTGGTGATCATCGTGTTTCCGTTATGAGGGAAGACTAGTCACACTTTCACCCATTACTCTCATTATTGTTAACCGTCCGTCATTCCTGACACTTTCTCGTAATAGGTGCGTTGCACGCCGCACACTGTAAACCGCCGGACCAATACCCCAGTGAGCATCCCCCAGTTTGTGACATATTTGATGTCTCGAGTAAATGAGTCAAGTCATGAGACTCGCCGCTAAAAGCAGCACATAGTGCTTTTAGGTTAAACAATAAGTTATTTGTGAAATCAATATTTGCATAATACCGCTTATAATCGATGTATATAAAGCATCGCTTTCAAAAAAGCATCTGAAAAATAATCGATGTGCTAGATGCATCGTTGTTTTAGAGCTCGATTGAATCAGTCATGAATTGAGCGTCTTAAAAAAAGGTAGCACGACCGGCCACCTTTGGATGATCGTTTGAGGACCCTATGGGCGAGCTATCACTTGGTCGATCGCTCCCTGTGGAGGAGGCATCGCCATTGATCACAATGCTACCCTGTTGGTTTACTGAAAACATATCTACACCATCCAACTAGGCTAGCGAAGTTGGACGGACGAGATTATTTGCGGCAATTACATATTGTTGTTGATGTAATTTAGGGTTTAAGGGCCGCGCGGCCAACCCTATTTTGGCTAAACGATTTGAAGCGTTGCGCACTAGTTCAAGCAGGCCGATCGGCCACATGTAAAGATAAGCCACTGATGTGCACGCTGACATATTTTGGGCCATCTAAAATTAGATCTAAGCCATTCAATTTAGATGGCGAAGACGGGCGGTCATGATCTATTTGCGGCGGTAACATACTGCCGCAAACACCAACTAGGGTTTCAAAGCAGCCGCGTCCGCCCTAGTTCGATCGAATGGTTTGATGCGTCATTGACTTGCCATTAGCAGGTCGATCGACTGAGAAGAAAATTGGGCCGCCGGTAAACACATTGGCACCCCTTTGATTGTTCGGGATGCAATCTAAGTCGTCCAACTAGGTCGGCTAAGTTGGACGGATGCGATGGTTTTGAGACCGTTTTTGCCGGTCTTAGCTCGTTTGAGCTTGTTTTGCCAACATCGCGATCACCCACATTGGGGTTAGCGTTCGACGACGTTGGAGTGTGCTAGATGGAGTCCGACCGGTTGGGATATTAGTGGGCCCGCCGGTGGTCATCCTGGTGATCTCCTAGTTCCGCTAGGAGTAGACTAGGCCTATTGAATTGTGTGGCCAAATCGTGCGGCCTTGATCGTTTTTTAAGACTGATATGGACAGTCTATATTTCCCTTAAGGAATTTAAATGCGTTCGATCGCGCTAACTTTCAGATAAAAGGTGTGTAAACACGCTGATCTCTTTGTCAGAGGGTGGTGTAGCTTACATGAGTGTTTTCATGCATGTCTCAATACTGACACTTCGGGAGATTTATGCTACTCCGCTGCGAGTGAACATTAATCGACATGTCATGCCAATATTGAGAGTTCAGCTGAGAACATAGCATAGGAAAACACTAGGCAGGTCAATGCATTAGTGAATAATGCAATAGGTTAAAGTTTACAGAATATCAGGGGTTATTGCTTCACGCACCATTCTGAATAAACTTCATAAATATGTTGAATTGCTCAATAAATATGTAAGTAAAGAGGTCTGGACACTCATTACTTTTAAATGGTCTTTATTCCTTTGCAGGATGACAGCGCATTAAATACAGGGTTTTACAATTTTAGCCCTGAACTGAAAACCGCCATCAACATTAAGTCCCCTGCTTAGCACGTAATGGTAACGCTATTTCGGGGTAAGCACTAGATGGTGACAGTAAAAGAAATTCACAAGAAGAGTTTTAGCGCACATTACCAGGATAGAGCCTGGCTCGTCCCTTGGGCAAGATACGTTTCCTTTCAGCGCACGTCAGTTGTCTTCATATAGATAAGTATCTACTTGATTGTTATCCCGCATCTGGAGCCTTTATACACGACAAGTAGAGACTTCTTTTCTTCCCGGGATCTTGCTTATTTGTGGAATATAAAGAACACGCTGGAGCCTTTCTCCCATCGCAGAATTGCTCTTCTTCTTGGTTCCAGGTATTGCTCCATGTTCATTATGCGGTTTGATTTTTTGATTGATGATGATGATGATTTTTTTTAATATATATTGAAAAGGCGAGGGTACCCAAATATACCTCAAGCTAAACAAGTTTATGAACTTACTTCCTTAAAAACACATGTAAAATATTGTTTCCTAGGATGAAATCCTCATCTCATACCCATACATAATCACAATAGCATTTAAACGATTATGTCGATGTCTTATCTACAAAGTTTAATGGTTAAGCAATAAACTTCATATTGTATTCCTTAATACTATGTCTATCTAGAGTGTTCATGCTTCGCAGTTTCGTTTTTCAATATGCACGACTTGAAAGATATGTTAGGGAATGAAACAGTTCAAGTCAAATATCACTAACCTCAAGTGGAAGGATGATGTTGTCGTTGTAGCTTCTTACTTCTTCACTTCTTCAAGTCTTCGCAATACTTGTAATGTCTCATATCCTAATACTTTCAAGCTAACCTATACGAAGTTGACTCTAGTACATAATCAAGCGACTCTTAAAATGAGTTTTGATTCACTAAAATATGACAACCAAACTTGACATACCAACGCTTGGTGGGTTCAACCGAGCTATGCTCTAACAATCTCCCCCTTTGTCAATTTTAGTGACAAAACTCTTACAATCATATGGATAAACAAATTACAAGAATTCATTACACATACGCTTGATTCCCAAATTCAACAACACAATAACCTGCATTCAATCAATCCTTAAATGCCGCTGTTGACATTATAATAACAAAGCTAATACTCCCCCTAAAGGTGAGATAGGTAGATTTCATCAATCCGCACGTCTTTGTTATACCAATTAATATGATATGCTACTCCACCTTAGTCTATGCTTTCACTCTTTCGTTAGATAAACGTTTAAGCACAATTGTTCTTTTCCTTAGTGATACCAATCAATATAAAATCAATACCAGTATCACTTGTTTACTCCATATATTTCTCCCCCTTTTTGTCACAAAATGACAAAGAAACGAAAAAAATAAAGGATAACACGAAAAGAATCTTACAAATCTCAAAATAGACTTGCAAACCTATAGAGTTAAGCACGAGCGTTCCACACACCATTTTTGATAACCAATATCAAAACCAACTAAGTAATTTGTTTTGATATGTTATCAAGGAAACAATTGCCCGAAGCAATTTTCCCAATTTAGTTTAGCAAACCAAAAATCAACTAAGCAACTTAGTCCCTTTGCTAAACCGATTGTACAAATACAATCGCTTCATTCGATAAGACCAAAATAGAGATAACTCTATTTTTCTCATCAGGTTCTAATTATCCATATAACTTAGACCTTTCAATTTTAAACAAGACAAGTACTAGGTTAGTTAACTAGCATTTCTTGTTAAGGCATTCGATTAGACTTGAATAACCGAAACCTCCACTTTGATAAGTCTAACTAAGATAAACTTAACTTCTCTTATCCGGAATCGAATTGGACTAAACAATCCATCCCGTAAGATTTTTCTTTCGTTAAGCCATAAATAATTCATACAAACCAAAATAAATCAACTTGCATAATTATTCACCTCAACCTAAGTAATTGAAACAACATAGACATTATAGCACCGCAATTGCACCGAAATTTTGTAAGCCTAAACAATTGATACCACACAATAAAGCAAGATAACAATAGTTTTTCTTAACCGGAACCAATTGAATCACACACACATCCATACACACATCATGGAATAAAACATCAATTGTACCGAAATTTTGTTAAGCAAAAGCAAAATATATATGAAATAAAAATCAGGCTTTTATTAAACAGGAAAACAATTAACTAACAATATTGTTACCTCAAATTTCGCATCCACTTCTCCAATATGTTTGCATCTTCTTCCAGGGAGAATAGATATCAAATATCCTTATGTTGTCATCCTTATGCAAAACAAAAGAATAACAACAACCAACCTTTACCAGAGAAAGGTTGAAAACCGGTTTTTAACTATTGCAAGCAAAAGTTGAAAACTACCGAAACACATATGCTTTTATGCTAAACCAAAACCGATTCAACATATTGTGACTTTTTCACATATTATTTCTTTTAAAACCCCTCATGATACTTTGATAAAGCCTACCAACATCGGCTAAAACTTAATCCTGCTAAATCAAAAAGTCACCCAAACCATAGGGGTTCACAACATTATGAGATCGAATATCAAGGTAATAAAACCGAGATCAAACATCCCATAAACCAATTTGCAATACACCATAAATATTCAACATGAAATCAAGTATTTCAATTACCTCTATCTTGTAGGGAATTAAATTGCGAAACGAACACAAAAAGAATGAGGTCATTCCGAGTTTGGACGAAGAAGTTATGGGCAAAACAGTTTTACACTTCTTCGTATGGGGACCTCTTACTAGGATCGGTTCCCCCATTGCACCTATCACTAGGATCGGTACCCCAAGAGTTACTTGTGACGCATCACAATACTAAACTGTTTTTGACATAACTTTTGCATACGATGTTCGAATTCAGTGATTTTTGGCTCGTTTTAACCGTAAGAACAAGAGCTACATATGTATGATCAGTAGAAATCAACATCATAAACTCAAAATTAACGTTTCTATCAAAATCTCACATATAGATAGAAAGGGTATGAGAATAGAAGACGAGAAATCTCCCTAAAGATATTAATTAGTCATATAATAACCGAGAGATCATGTGCTCAGTTTTACGTGCTTCCTCACCCTTCATAAGATTGAGCACAAAGGTGAGCATGCACATTCCAACACAACTAGGTTGTGTTGAGTTGATCCTTGTCTTGTTCGTCACGAGTGACTAAGACCGAATCATCATTCTTGACCTCTTGCTTGGTTTGTTTTCTCTTGTTCCATCTCTTGTTTTTCTTGTTTGACTTGTGATGAAGAGTGTCATTATCACAACCTTTACTAGTACAAGATATTTCAGACATGATGTCTTTCTTTAGTTTTTCAAGAAGACTCTTGTAATTATTGTCACAACCAACAATTAACAGCTGAAAGTCATTCTTGTGACTAACTTTTGGTCCCTTCCTGGATGTGGAGGACTTAGGGACCCATTTAGAGTTGGGTTTTGCAGGAGCAGCTTTCTCCTTTATACCATTAGGATCATTGTCCTTTTGAATATTTTGCGAAACACCCTTTCTCTAATTTGGAACATCAGATCTTGTCTTTGCATTTACAAAGTTATCTCTCTTTCTATATTCAAGTCTTTTATGAGATTGTCGAGCGATGTGCAAAATTTGAACTATCATTATAATAATTCTTTTGCCTAAACTTAGGACAATAACGATCTGAGTTCTTATGAGGAGAAAAATTGGCCAATTCGTTTGATACAAAAGAAAGTGCAACTTGCATCTTACGAACTTTGCATCCCCATTGCAAGTGTCCTTTATTACCACAATAATAACAATGCTTAGTATAAATATACGAAGTATGAGTTTTGATGTTACCTTTTTGTGGATCCTCTTGCATCGGAGCTCGACGAGTTTTCTTCTTCTTCTTCTTCTTGTCTTTGTTCAACGTTGTTGCTTTCTTGACATTAGCAGAAATGCCTTCTTTGATTACTGCTGGTTGAACACTATTCTTATCCTTGACAGACTTTTCTTCTTTTCAAGAAATATGAGCATCTTTGTCATCAACGGAATCCTCTGGTTTAGAAGAATTTTTAGCTTTAACAAATTTTACCTCTTTGCTAATATTTGAAGCATCTATTCCCTTATAGCCCAATCCTCGTGTATCACAATGATTTCTACTTGCTTCTAACATTGAGGTTAAATTGTTTGAGCTAACATTGAACTTTTTAAGGTCCAAAATTTCTTCTTCCAACGTCTTGATTTTATCAAGAGCACCAGCTAGATCAGCCTTAAGGTGTTTTTCTCGTGAGAGATATACACCTTCTTTCTCTTCAAAACTCTCTGGTTGAGAATTAACCCTTGCTTCAGATTCAACAAGTTTCTTTTTCGACAAAAAGAGATCTCTTCGAAGAATTTCACATTCTAATTTCTTAGAATTTAGCTCGTCTGTACGATCTTTAAGAAGATAATCACCGGTGCAGTAACCAATATAATATCCTTGAAAAACCTTCCTCAGCTTCTTGTTCTCACGAAAAAGAGGAGTCATAAAACCAATAAAATCCGAAGTTCTCAGTTTTTCATTTTTCAAAGGTTCCAGCATTTTAGAGTATTATGAGATACCCTCTTCTACTTCTTGTTCAAAATCTGAGTCATCATCATCGGAAATTTCATCTAACCTTTCTTGTAGACGTATTTTCCAGTCGTCATCGGTTTCTACATTATTAACAAGATTAAATTGTCTAGTAGAATCTTTAGAGATAATTTTTTCAGATATTGAATCGTAGATGCCATCATCAAGTGTTAATTCAAAACTCTTGATGTCTTGCTTTACGTTAACTGAATCATTTATTAGATTCGATTCTTATAGGTTGGATCGCACCAAACACAGATTATTAGATCTTTTCGTGTTTGCTTGCTCTGATACCAATTGAAAAGGCAAGGGTACCCAAATATACCTCAAGCTAAAACTTTTCCTACCTATAAGTCCCCTTGTCCGGAATCGAATACTCTTAGGATTAAGCCGCTACACAAAATTATACCAACTTCGTATAGTTGAGACTAAGCAACTAAACCTATAGTTCACCTATATCCGTATGTATTCCCACGCCTCCAACTTATGAATAAGTCACGTACTTGGAATAATTCTTTTGGTTCGTATTCCAAACATTAAAGGAACAACAAATCTGTTTGGTATCAACTCTCTTCAACCAAGTGATGTGAGTTCGACAAAGGCTCTTCTGTTTATCCAAATAAACTCCTTCGTCAGGTTCTTAGATCTATCTTATGTTCAACTACCAAAGGTAATTGTTAAGATTTTGCAATCAATACTTTAAATCACAAAGAATTATATTTATGCCGTTCTACATAACTAATCAATCCAATCTTCCACAAGGATAAACGATTATAGTTGAATTCTCTTATACCGAAACAAGTATTGTGCACACCAAAGATTATGAACCCCAAATCAGAAATATTCAATATCTTCTTTGTCTTCAAATCTTCTTAGATCTTCAATAAACACATGCAGACAACAACTTGAATCTCTTGTGATCAATCATGCACATACGGAGTCTGTTAACAATGGATTATCACAAGATCGTCTTTAGCACTAACAACAGTTTAAAGATCCATGTCGAAACTTCGATCTAGTTTGAGTGAATCTTATATCATAAGAGAAGATTCTCAAGCATAAACAACTTAGGTGCAATCAAAGTTCAACCACCGTTAGTCAATCAAATCAATTGAAAACACAAGATAAACCGCAATTATCTAGTTTCCCACCAACGGTACTCGTAGAGCTTCTCAATCCCAAAGAAGACTTTAAACTGAGCCGCGGTAAGAGATTTCGCCTAATTAGGTTACCCTCCTCTCCGAATAGGCGGCTATACCAGTAACAACACAACCGAGGAAGTTTGCTGTCACGAAGGATTAGTTTGCTAGAAATGCAAACTTCAAGTATTTATAGACAAGGAAGTTTGGACACCAAGGAATTTCCAAAACCGAAAATATTCTCAAAGATATTCAATATATTCCAAGTTCGGTTTTCATAATTCCTGGAAATGCTCTGTCCAAAATAATGACCGAAAATCTCTTTGGAAAATCTTTAACTAGTAAATGCACATTACTAATTCTCGTTTTCCTAAAATAAAATTAAAAACCTTAAATAAAATTTTCTTAACTTATTTATGTTTCGATCCCGGGATTTTCTTCCTGTAGCTATTAAGGAATAAATTTGAAAAATAAAAGATAAACATTACTGCATGTGTTCAAAGTGTGCCAACATCCTTAATTTGTAAGTCCTCTTTCATACTTACAACCTTGAAACCGATTTGCCACACTTCCAAACAAGTTTAGAATTGGTTCATCTGACTTTCAAGAACTATGTGATTGATCAAGAACACTCAATCACAAATCATGGGTGTCGATGGTGGATTTTCGACAAGGGCTAAAATCGTAAAACCATAATTATACATGCTCTTGATCCAGCAATCAGACGAGTATTGAGGCTCATGTCTCTCATCGAAGCATGAAATCTCATGCCACAAGAATCTCTGACTGAGAATACTATCTCTCAGAGTATATGTAGATGTGTAGTCTCTCAGCTGAGGCAACGACATATCTCATGAATACTGAGCAATTTCATTAATTACTTCTATATATAATCGAAAGATTGGACGGCTCCTAGACATCTTGCCTGCTAGTATAGAGCAATAACGTCTTCAGGATGTAACAATGTTTTCCCCGACTATATAAAAGAAATATGACGCTTCAACAAGTTCATATCGCTCAATTCCTGAATACTTAATGCTCCTAGACGATCGTACTAGTATAGAGCCATCAATTAATTATTTCAAAATCATTAGATTCATTAACTGAATCCCTGGAAAATATTCTACGTTTTTCAAAATATTTCGTTACTTCAATTCATGGTTCTTCCCAGCAGAATTCCATGGGTGAGTAATAAATATTCAACACACGGGCACCTAAGCCACTATCGAGTAAGCCCCGACTAAATTGGTGCAAGTGTACTCAGCAATAATGCACTAACGAGCACCTAAATGCGCGAACGAGCATTCCAAAATACGAAGGAACGATGAACCTATGCAAAATAGGAAGAAAATAATAAATAATAAAATATAGAATTGGGCGTTGGACTGGGCTCACCGGCCGTGCCGTGGCCAGTCCCACGCTCAATTCTATATTTTATCATATTTTTATTATTTTCCTTGATCTCATGAAAATTCCTTCATTTGAACAAAATTCCTTCGTTTCAAGGAAACTCCTCAGTTTCATGGTGTTTCCTTCACTTCAAGGAAATAATAAAAAATTAGGAAAGGTGTCGCGGGACTGAGCTCACTAGCCGGTCGGTCATGCCCTAGTTGTGGCCGGTCCCACACCTTGCATCCCTTATTATTTTATTATTATTATTTCCTTGATCCCATGAAATTCCTTGATTTCATGATATTTCCTTCACATTAAGGAAAAGAGATAAAACTAGGGAAGACTCGTGGGACCGGGTCCTAGCCGGCCGACCATGCCCAAGCCGGTCCCACACGCTCTTATTTTATTATTATTAATATTATTGGTTTCCTTCATCTCATGGAAACTCCTTCACTTCAAAGAAAACTCCTTGATTTCATGATATTTCCTTAAAATCATGAAAATAATATAAAATTAGGAAAAGTTCCATGGGACCGGGCTTATTGGCCGGCCGGCCATGCCTTAGCCATATCCGGTCCCACACTTTATGATTCCTTCATTTTATTATTATTATTATTATTTCCTTCATCTTATGAAGTTTCCTCAGTTTGAGCAAAAACCTTGATTTCTTCATATTTTCTCAAAATGTTGCTCAAATGCACGCCAGAAAATATCAAAATTCTAAGGACTGAGACGCGGACACTTTGGTGACATAAGCATATTACCTTGATAGAACAAGGTTGGCTCTTTGGCTTGCAAGAGGCCGGTCCCACATACTTTCATCATTTGACCTAATTTGTTCATATTAGGTTCAAATCCTTCCAAACAATTTGGAACTTCATAAAACGATCGTCATACGGTCCCGTGACCAACCAGGGCCGGTTTCATGATCCATTGGTTGGTCCCTCACCTCTTCATAATTAGGTTTTATCACTTAAGGGAAGAGCATTATTTTAATAAATGATTAAACCAGCATTTAATCATCCTCTCAGCAACTGGTCTTCAAGGGACTTTAGAATTTGCTCACTCGAGCATCTGGGCGCTACATGGTCGACCCATCATCCCATGTAGCCGGTCCCTCCTTCACTTTGTGGTTGATTTTTAATAAATCATCAATTGATCGAATTAGGGTTTCGAGTCCAAGGTTCATAATTCCAGATTCAAACGCTAATAATTTTACGTTGATCCCATGATCAACATTTTTATTAATTATACTCGGTTCAGTTTCCAGTATTTTAAATTAATATTTTATTTGGTCCTGCTACCAATAATTCATCAAACGAGCAACATTTGCTCAGATAGGCAATATTTGCTCAGACTAAGGAATATTGGTTCAACTATCAATATTCAACAATCCATCGAATGAGCAATATTTGCTCACCTTAACTATCGACATTTACTTGAGAATCATACCTCTGTCTCAACAGACACGTTCAATTTATGAGTCTTAGAACATTTGCAAATCATGTTCGACTCGGCAATACAAGGACTCATCGTCCCATGAAGTCAGCAACTGACTAACTAAATACACGTCTGCCTTGCAGATTCCACAATCACGAGACGGCAATCGTGTTACATGGGGGGATATTAAATAGGGTTTTGGTCTGGCGGTCTACGACACGTGTGTTCATACACACGATGAGAATGTGAGCAAGTCGTGCAATCAGTTGGAGGAGTTGGCAAAGTAGTGGATGGAAAATCAACCAAGTCTCCGCACGATGAGCAACCGATTTTAACACGATTTCCACTTCCCCATTCTTTGACTCCAGCAACTGTCACACTTCATGGGATCAAGGTGTTTTACAATTCTAGCAATATAAATAAGTTTCTGAATCATGATTGAAAACAGGACAATCTTTTGTCAAACAGACAACAAGAGATTAACAACTCAACGTATGAGCAATTACTCTCAACAGAGCAAATTCAATCAATCAGATCTTATCTCATTTCTTCACGCAGAATACACAACACACCTACAATCTTCGATCACCATTGATCTCACACATTTATCATCTTCCCTCATACAGATCGACCCATCCTCTCTTGTGACCGAATTGACTCTGGAACGGCCATTGTCTTGGTTTAGTCCGGAGTCCTACAGATTGATCTCTCGAATTCAAAGCACTCCCTTTTTGTAGTGCATCTGTGTGAGGTTTGACAGTTCGCTCGGTTCAAGGAGTTTCCTCCGCACGGTCTTCTCCTCAATTCCGTAAAAACCAGCAACTCGTTTTGCCCCATCTATAATAGGTTTAACGGTTCTACCAAAACAAGTTTCGGTTCTACCTCCATGTGAGTACTGTGCATAGTCACACTAGCTTTCCAAAATTCGGTTGACTAGGTACTAGGATCGGTTCCACACATATATATGGTATCTAACTTATATGTGTTGCACATGTCCATAGGATGAGTTCCCCTTTGCCTAAAAACGTGTTGCACATGTCCATAGGATCGGTTCCCCTTTCTGCTACAAACTTGCTGCACCTTATACAAGGATTGATTCCTCTTTGTGATGTGTTGCACCTCTTACTAGGATCGGTTCCCCTTTACCCATATTTGGTCCTACACAAACACAAACTCGATCATACCATCTCAGGTGATTACTTAAGATCGGTTTCACTAATAAAAGGCATACCAATACATAAGTCAGGCCTTTGTGAATAGTTTTACCAAGAACACAAAAAAGTCGTGAGCGGTTATACTAAATCACACACATTGGATGTTCACAAGATATGCAATGAATAACAATCCCAATAACGCCTGGCGATTTCCTTTTCGATTCATAAACAAGTTTATGAACTTACTTCCTTACAACACATGTAAAACATTGTTTCCTTGGATGAAATCCCCACCTCATACCCATACATAATCACAATAGCATTTAAACGATTATATCGATGTCTTATCTACAAAGTTTAATGGTTAAGCAATAAACTTCATATTGTATTCCTTAATACTATGTCTATCTAGAGTGTTCATGCTTCGCAGTTTCGTTTTCAATATGCATGACTTGAAAGATACGTTAGGGAATGAAACAGTTCAAGTCAAATATCACTAACCTCAAGTGGAAGGATGATGTTGTCGTTGTATCTTCTTACTTCTTCACTTCTTCAAGTTTTCACAATACTTGTAATGTCTCATATCCTAATACTTTCAAGCTAACCTATACGAAGTTGACTCTAGTACATAATCAAGCGACTCTTAAAATGAGTTTTGATTCACTAAAATATGACAACCAAACTTGACATACCAACGCTTGGTGGGTTCAACCGAGCTATGCTCTAACATATATACCAGCTGTTGATATAATCATAATGCCTTTTTTGCAGTAAATGATGGGAACTGCTGGTGATGATTACTCTTTTACTTCTTCAGAAAAGAGATTTGAAGTCGACAAACCCAAGGCTAATGCGTTCGAGGAGGTGATGGCCAAAATAGATTCCCCTTTTCGCGAAGCTGGTCGTGCCATACAGGGCATGTCTCTTCTGCACTTACGCATCGTTCGAGAGTGTACTCAGGCCTTTTTGGCTTTAGTCAGCATGAAGGAGAAATGGAGGCACGACGAAGCGCCTCAGCCTATGAGCGCGATAGTTGAAAGGTTTGCAGCTCGGCTAAAGCGGCGAAGGATCGAGCATGAGCGGCCTCCTAGTGAAAAAAAGCATGATTACCCTATCTGCAACGGAATTATAATTCTCGATTCTGACGTGGACGAACTGGAGCATCCTCAGAAGGTTGTTGGGGCAGTTCCTGAGGAAGAGGTCGAAGTAGCTTCCGTGGAGGGTACTGAAGCAACTGTTGGAGGGAACACTGAAGTGTCTGCTGAGGAGAACATGGGAACGACATCTAGAGAAGATGTTGAAACAACTTCCAAGAAAGATGTTGGCATATCTCCTGGGGAAAATATTGAAGCAGTTGTTGAGAGAGGCGTTGAAATGACATCAGAAAAGGAAGTCGAGGAAGCTTCTAGAGAGGATGCAGTAGTGGCTTGTGATGAAGGTGTTGAAGCATCTTCCAATGACGGATCTAGTGAAGACACTGCTGATCCCTCTAATGACTAGACTTTCCTTTGTTGCTTTCATTCATAGTTGAGCACTTTCCATAGTTTGTAGACATTTTCTTCTTATACTCAGTAGTTTTGTGTCTGAGCCTGGTTTTCATTGAATGATGGTATTTTTTTTATTCACGATATCTGGGAACCCTAGTTGTAATACTCCCTAGTAGGGTTGCAATAGAATCTCTCCATTCCATCGAGTCGTACAGCCAAAGAGAACGCGACATTCATAAGTGATTATGCGTTTTTATGTGACCGTGCACTCTCTTCATGATGATTGCATGTAACCCTAAAAACAATGACGGGGATGCAATAATGGAAACCAGAGATTGACCACGAACCTGTCTGCCCTCCAATTGATAATGTGTTGCAATCCTCCTAATCATGTGGTGATCAAGAGGCCGCTTTATTGTTGGAGTAGACTGCTTTTCAGAGTACGAAGCGCTTGCCCTAATAATCATACGATACCTTTGCCCCTTTTGTTTCTGCATGTATTCCTTCAATGTTTCTCGACAGATATGAGATGTTTTTTTTTAGGGTTTTGTCTTTCTGGGTTGAACTGATGGGTAATTATGAGGGTTTAGGCTTGCTCAAGACTTTGTGTCATGATTCATGAGTAAATAGATCTCTAAAAGGAAATAATACTTTGATTAACTGAAAAATTGAAACCCTAATTAAGAATGCAAGTAGTGCAATCATTTTGGAGGAATTACAAATATTGCATGAAAGGGAAAATTGTGGGGAAAAAATACTAAAGAGAACGCTGGAGGAAAAAGTAGCACAGCGTTTTAGGTATTGAAAGGCTTGAGCCATCGTAAGTGAATTGTTACGCCTTCCAGTTCGTCGGCGTTGATGAGCTTGCAGTAACCCCCTAAGATAACGTCCGCCACTAGATATGGCTCATCTTTCCCTCCTGTAGGTGAATCAGGCTGAGTGGTAACTTTCACTACCATATCTCCAATATGAAATGGGTTCGGGTGTTGCACAGCCACTTGACTCTCAGACTCGTTGTCTTTGATTGAGACATCTTCTAGATTTTTAATGAAACATTCAAAAGGCCCAGCAACCCATTCACATCTCCTAGTAATGGATGGGTTGACGATCGGGTCAAGTCCCCGGCTCTTGACGGAAGGTGGATTGACTGATTGTAGAAAGGGTTGTTCAATAAGACTTACTTGGGTTCGGAATCTTCGAATGTACGTCGATGGGCTCTCTCCAGGTAACTGCGTCACATTGGCAAGTTATTGATACGGCAACAAATAATCTTCGGGGTTGGACAGCTTGTTGGAAATCCTTTCAGGTATAAACACTGGTAAAGGACACACTCCTAGATTTGTTTTGTTGTCATGCACCCACGATCGCCCCAGAATCATATCATAATTTGGGCATTCTTTCACAATATGAAATTTGCCGCATGTTAGAGCGTTTCCCACCTTGATTTCGAGGTTGATGTACGCGTAAGCGTCTCTAGACTCTCCTTCTAGGATTTCGATTATGGTCGGACAGAAAACGACTTCCTGTTTTGGAATCTTTGTGGCTCTCAGGTTCTTGATGGTGACAACATTGAAGTCTAAGGAGGTGTCAATCAACGTGCTTTCGAACTCGACACCCTTCAGGCGGGCAGTGGTCAGCAGTCCCCAGTTGCATTTTCCAACAACGCCTTCTAAGAGAGATTGGGGTTTAGGAGTAGTTTCCCCGACTGAAAGCAGGCGCTTGCCTGACACAATGCGATTGATAGCTGGAAATATATCTTGACATTGTGCCTTAGAGAAATAAAGAATTTCACATACACGCTCCATCATGGATTGCATGGTTTTGTGAGCAGAGTCCCTAGAAAGTGCGCAGCTTCTGACTGGGAGAGGGTTTTTGTGAACTCCCTCAGTGCCTAGTTGAAGTTCCCCCGCATCTATTTTTCTTTGAAAATGCTTCTCAACTTGTTGCATTCATTGGTGGGATGATTGACGAACCTATGGTAAAGACAGTATTTTGGATTTGCCATCTCTTCCTTAGTTGGTGGGCGTCTGACATGAGGTAATTTGATGGCATCATCCTGAATCCATGCTTCCAGGATCTCAATTACTTCCTCTATTTGGAACGGGAAGTCTGGAGCAGCATCACCAACTTCTTATTGTTGCGCATGCGTTTTAGCCAGTGCCTTTCGTGGTGGAGCTGCCTGATGCGATGGTGCTGCACGTTTGGGCTGTTGTTCCGCCGCTGGAGCTTTTCTCTTTCCTCCTTCACCCACTACACTTACAGAGGGTCCAATATTGTATTATTTATTGATGAGACATCTGCTTCCTCGAGTATCACGTTCATCTTCGTTTCTGGCGGGTATGGTCCTCTCCAGTAATGCCGGTGCTGTCATGGCCGAGCATTTAGCGGCTTCATGAAGTTCAGAAAAAGTTTGGAAACGCAAGTTCTCCAGTAGAGTGCGATAGATGAGCACCATGTCGTTGATGCATGACTCTACCAATTGTTGTTCAGTCACGTTTGGATCGTGACAATCCAGTGCCTGAATCCTGTATCTCTTGACATAATCATTTGGATGCTCGTTGTTTCATTGGAACATTCTCCCCAAGTCTGAAAATGTGATTTGCTCGGATACGAAGAAATACTTCTTGTAGAAAGCGGTTACCATCTTACACCAGTTGGATATGATGTTTGGTGCGATGTTGTTGTACCAGGTGTATGCTCTCCCGGTAAGTGACTTTGAAAATTCTTTCAGGCGTAGGACATGATTGTATTCGTGTTCTCCTAATGACTCCAGAAAACGAGAGATATGTTCACGAGCATTACCAGTTCCGTCATAAAGGGAAAATTTAGGAGAAGAGTATACTCTCGAGAGAGGAACTCTTTGCACATCAGGAGGATAAGGAGGTTGATGCTGGTGCAGGTCTACCGGGTTTTCCTTGCCTCGATTTTGGAGAATTCGTTCCAGATCCTCACGCGTGATGAAATTGGATGGCTGGTTTCTTTCCAGTGGACGTTCAGGAACAAAATGAGCCTCTTCATCTACAAAGGCTCGCCCTGCCGAGGTGCCTGCGCCGGGGGTATTAAAAGTACTCCTTATCGGCTCCGCTTGGGGTCGAAGTGGCTCTTGTGGTAGCTGCTCCGTCAGTATCTTGAGGAAATTAAGTACCTCTTTCTGAGTTGTGACCATGTCTGTCCGAGCCTTAGCAAGGACTTCTTGTCTTTCCATCAAATCGATAATGGTAATAGGGGGTTGTCAAGTAACGACTGGGGGTGTTACGCTCGAAGAAACATTGGGGGTAGCGGCAGCGGCTCTGGCTCTGGTGATTGGAGGTGTCACGCCTAAGGGGATGTTTCCTGCGCGCGCCGCTGGTGTTGGTGGTTGAGGATGTAGTACCACGAGATGTGTTGATCGTGCTGGTAGGCGGTACATTGGTGTCACCGGCAGGAATGTTGATACCAGGGATGTTTTCAGCGCCAGTAACATCAGGACTTGTCGCTGATCCAGACCTAAGATCCACCATCTTGAATTTGAGAAAATCAAAATGAAATTGAAAATTGATCTTGCAACCTAGAGATTAATCTCCCACTGCGGTCGCCAGTTGTTTTCGGGTAAAAACTGATTCTGCTGTTTTTTGGTAAATTTGGGGTGTGTTGATGAGAAACGAATTGAAACCCTAAACAAATGCACTGCACGGGAGTACTTTTAGATTCGAGAAATCAATCTATAAGACTCTGGCCTAAACTAAGAAATGGTCGTTCCAGATTCAATTCGGTCACAAGGTGAAGGAGAATGGTCGATCTTAGGGAGGGAAGCGAAGAAGGTGTTTGAGATCAGAATGTTGAATTATGAAGGTGTGGTTGTTTTATGACTTGTATCAAAATATGGTTTCTGGATACGTGTGTTGATAACACTTGTGTTGTTTGAAATAGGTTGAAAACCTATTTATATAAGTCATTGAGCGCACCCTGATCTCATAGGAAGTGGAGGAAGTTAAGTAGTGGAGAAGTGGAGAAGTGGAGTTGTGTGGAAGGTGGTGATCATCGTGTTTCCGTTATGAGGGAAGACTAGTCACAATTTCACCCACTACTCTCATTATTGTTAACCGTCCGTCCTTCCTGACACTTTCTCGTAATGGGCGCGTTGCACACCGCAGGCTGTAAACCGCCAGACCAATACCCAGTGAGCATCCCCCAGTTTGTGACATGTTTGATGTCTCGAGTAAATGGGTCAAGTCATAAGACTCTCCGCTAAAAGCAGCTCATAGTGCTTTTAGGTTAAATAATAAGTTATTTGTAAAATCAATATTTGCATAATACCGCTTATAATCGATGTATATAAAGCATCGCTTTCAAATAAGCAGCTGAAAAATAATCGATGTGCTAGATGCATCGTTGTTTTAGAGCTCGATTGAATCAGTCACGAATTGAGCATCTTAAATTTAGGTAGCACGAACGGCCACCTTTGGATGATCGTTTGAGGACCCTATGGTCGAGCTATCACTTGGTCGATCGCTCCCTGTGGAGGAGGCGTGGTCAGTGATCACAATGTTACCCTGTTGGTTTTATGAAAACAGATCTACACCATCCAACTAGGCTAGCGAAGTTGGACGGACGAGATGATTTGCGGCAATTACATATTGTTGTTGATGTAATTTAGGGTTTAAGGGCCTCTCGGCCAACCCTATTTTGGCTAAACGATTTGAAGCGCTACGCGCTAGTTCAAGCAGGTCGATCGGCCACATGTAAAGACAAGCTACTAGTGTGCACGCTGACATCTTTTGGGCCATCTAAAATTAGATCTAAGCCATTCAATTTAGCCGGTGAAGACGGGCGGTCATGATCGATTTGCGGCGGTAACATACTGCCGCAAACACCAATTAGGGTTTCAAAGCAGCCGCGTTCGCCCTAGTTCGATCGAATGGTTTGATGCGTCATTGACTTGCCATGAGCAATTCGATCGACTGGGAAGAAAATTGGGCCGCCGGTAAACACATTGGAACCCCTTTGATTGTTCGGGATGCAATCTAAGCCGTCCAACTAGGCCGGCTAAGTTGGACGGGTGCGATGGGTTTTGAGACCGTTTTTGCCGATTTTAGCTCGTTTGAGCTTGTTTTGCCAACAACGCGATCACCCACATTGGGGTTAGCGTTCGACGACGTTGGAGTGTGCTAGATGGAGTCCGACCAGTTGGGGTATTAGTGGGCCCGCCGGTGGTCATCCTGGTGATCGCCTAGTTCCGCCAGGAGTAGACTATGCCTATTGAATTGTGTGGCCAAATCGTGCGGCCTTGATCTTTTTTTAACATTGATATGGACAGTATAGATTTCCCTTAAGGAATTTAAACGCGTTAGATCGCACTAACTTTCAATTAAAAGGTGTGTAAACACGCTGATCTCTTTGTCAGAGGGTGGTGTAGCCTACATGAGTGTTTTCATGCATGTCTCAATACTGACACTTCTGGAGATTTATGCTACTCCACTACGAGTGAACATTAATCGTCATGTCATTCCAATATTGAGAGTTCAGCTGAGAGCATAGCATAGGAAAACACTAGGCAGGTCAATGCATTAGTGAATAATGCAATAGGTTAAAGTTTACAGAATATCAGGGGTTATTGCTTCACGCACCATTCTTAATAAACTTCATAAATATGTTGAATTGCTCAATACATATGTAAGTAAAGAGGTGTTGACACTCATTACTTTTAAATGATCTTTATTCCTTTGCATGATGACAGCGCATTAAATACAAGGTTTTACAATTTTAGCCCTGAACTGAAAACCACCATCAACACTTGTAAATCTTCTTAAGGAGTATCAAGACATATTCGCGTGACATGCGAGGAAATGCCCGGCCTGGATGAAAAATTGGTCACTCATCATCTACATATAATACCTGGATCCAAGCCAATCAAGCAATCTCCTAGACAATTTAGGCATGATGTGGATGAACAAATCAAGACTGAGATTCAGAAGTTACTAGTCGCCGGATTCATCAAGCCCATTCACCATCCAACCTGGTTGGCCAATGTGGTTCCCGTAAATAAGAAAAGCGGTCAAATCAGGTGTTGCGTCGATTTCAGAGATCTGAACAAATACTGCCCCAAGGACGACTTTCCCCTTCCCAACATTGACATGCTAGTAGACGCTACCAGCGGGCATGGCATGTTCACCTTCATGGATGGGTATAGTGGCTACAACCAGATAAAGATGTATGAACACGACACGAGTAAGACAGCTTTTCGAACTCCCATTGGAAACTTTTATTATATTGTGATGCCGTTCGGTTTGAAAAATGCTGGTGCTACCTATCAACGCGCTATGACTGCAATTTCCCATGACATGATGCACAAGCAAGTTGAAGATTACGTAGATGACATCGTAGTCAAATCAAAAACTCGAGCAGCCCATACAGACGTTTTACGACAAGTTTTCGAAAGGTGTCGTGAATACAAGCTGAAAATGAACCCTTTGAAATGTGCTTTTGGAGTCTCTTCTGGAAAATTTCTAGGATTCCAAGTAACTGCTGAAGGAATCAAGGTCGATCCAACCAAGACCCAAGATATCATTACAATGCCTCCTCCGTGAATTGTGAAAGAACTCCAGAGCTTCATGGGCAAGGTAAACTACATCCGACGCTTCATACCTGGTTTAGCCCAGCTAATCGCTTCATTCACCCCCTTGCTGAAAAAGGGAGCAAGCTTCGTTTGGACCACGCTGCGGCAAGAAGCCTTTCGGAAGATCCAATAAATATTATCATCACCATCTGTCATGAAATCTCCCATACAAGGAAGACCGTTGTTTCTCTACACTGCTTCCAGCGATGCTGCTGTTGGTACCCTCCTTGCTCAAGAAGATGATGAAGGGATTGAACACCCTATATACTACTTCATTCGTACTTTGAGAGACGCTGAACTCAGGTATCCTAAGGCGGAAAAAGCGTGTCTAGCCCTAGTTCACGCTATTCAGAAATTTAGACACTATCTGCTGTCGAACAAAATGGTGTTGATATCTAAAGCTGATCCTGTCAAGTTCTTGCTCTCAAAACCGGCCCTGATAGGCAGGTGTAGATGGTGGATTTTCGACAAAGGGTAAAATTGTAAAACTATACTTTGGATCCGGCAATCGGATGAGTATTGAGGCCCATGTCTCTCATTAAAGCATGAAAGCTCATGCCATAAATCTCTGATTGAGAAGGTTGTCTCTCAGAGTATATGTAGATGTGTAGTCTCCCAGCTGAGGCCACGACACATCTCATGAATACTGAGCAATTTCAGTAATTACTCCGGATCCGGAAATCGGATGAGTATTGAGACTCATGTATCTAAGCGTGAAAGATCATGCCATAAAACCTCTGATCGAGAAAGCCTCTCAGAGAAGATGTAGATGTGTAGTCTCCCTGCTGAGACCACTGCACATCTCATACTGTATAGAATCGCAAGATTGCACGGCTCCTAGACAGTATGTCTGCTAGTATAGAGCAATAACATCTTCAGGATGCAACCATGTTTTCCTTGACTATACAAGAGGAATATGACACTCCAAAGTTCATATTGCTCAACCTCGATAATTAATGCTCCTAGATAGGAAGCCTTGCTAGTATAGAGCCATCAGTTAATTATCTCTAATCGCCTGAATATCCAGCAATATTCTACGATTCTTCGTTATATTTCGTCGCTTCAAGTCGTGGTTCTTCCCAGCAGAATTCCACGGGTTTGTGATAAATATTCAACGAGACAGGCATCTGAGCATCGAATAAGCCCTGACTAAAATGGTGCAAGTGTACTTAGCAATAATGCACGGAACCAAAGATTTGAATGCGCAAACGAGCATTTCAAAAATATGAATGAACGATGAACCTATGCAAAATAGGAAGGAAAAATAATAATAATAAAATATTAGCAAAGGCGCCGGGACCGGGCTCATCATTGGCCGGTCATGCCGCGACCGATCCGCGCCCAATTTTATATTTTGTCATATTTTATTATTTTTCCCTGATCTCGTGAAAATTCTCTCGTTCGAGCAAACTCCTTCGTTTCAAGGAAATTCTCTAATCTCATGATTTTATCAAAGAAATAATAAAATTAGGGAAAGATGTCGCGGGACCGAGCACCAGCCGGCCGACCATGCCTTAGTCGTGGCCGGTCCCACACCTCACATCCCGTTGTTTTATTATTTCTCTCGAATTATGAAAATTCCCTGATTTCATGAATTTTCCCTCTCCCTAAAAATATCTCTCTCCAAAATATCTCTCTCTCTCCTACCAAAATTATCCCCCTAAAAATATCTCTCTCCAAAATATCTCTCTCTCTCCTACCAAAATTATCCCCCAAAAATATCTCTCTCCAAAATATCTCTCTCTCTCCTACCAAAATTATCCCCCCCCTTTCTCTCTCCTGCTCTCCTCTTTATATAGTGTTTACATAGTGGATGACAGCTCATGTACAACTAATATTTCCCTTAATTTCGGATTTACCTTGCGACATCCTCGCGAGAGTATAAATGTTAAATCTCGCAGACACTCTAGTTTTCGCAAGATCTTCGCACTGTCTTCATGTTTACGTTATCTTCATTTGTTATGTCATTTCTGAAATCACTTTGCGACGGCTTCGCGACGTTGTTAATGAAGATTCTGCAAGTGTGTTGTTGTTGCGAAAGGACTTCTCCAGTTGGAGACACTTGCAATCACACAAAGGTTTTGAATACAATTGGTAATCACAATATGCTACTTATGACAAGGTTTATCAACAATTACGTATCTCAAAACCCTAGCCTAGCTTTAGATATGCACTCATGGTTATTTAGTAGCGCTCCTAAACAAACAATCATACAATCATAAACGATAAGTGGTAGAACAAGACAATAACAATTTGATTGAGATAATAACAAAACCAATATATTAATTTAGTAGCATGTTTATGATATCCGACTACATCCTTAACCAATATGAGGTGATTAGCTACTCATGGATTTCTTAAAACCCATGAAATATAATAAAAGAGAATAGGTAAAGCAAACCCTAGGTTGTAGAAAAATCTCCAACTCCAAACCCTAGCTCCCGTTCTTTCCTTCTCTCCAAGTATAATACCGGACCGTCCCTTAGTAGTTTCTATGAAACATGGCTGGCCCATAACAGAATGGATGCCCCTTATCAATTATGTGCATTCTCAAACTTCCACAAATTCGGCTTGCTTCAATCGCACATAACTTTTTCATACGAGGTCAGAATGACTCCATTCTTTCGCCGTTCTCCTCGTCTTTTCGTCCTCTTCAAGGTGATGCGAAGAAATCTCATATTTGAGCAAGTTCCACTTCCTTTTGGTCAAGATAGCCTCGAACACCTAGGAAACTCAAAACAAACAAAATCAAAGCATAATGATATAAAAACTACCAAGAAGGCAAAGCATTTGAGTACCTAACTAGTGCCAATATTGCACCTATGAAATTCCCCCACACTTGACTTTTGCTAGTCCTCGAGGAAACTACAAAAATAAAATGAAGTACAACAACTCCTTATCGCCGAGGACACGGTTGCATTTAGCATATGCAACAAGCCTTTAAACCCCTAAGTGTCCCTAGTGGACGAGTTATAGTCTCGTGAGGGCTTACAAGAGGTATACCCACAAAACCTACTCCAACTTCAAAGCGTTCCCGGCTTCTAAGCATCCAAAGAGCTATGAGGACATAGAGTTTCTGCATGCTAGTAATAAGAAGTTAGAAATACCAAAGAACATATTCTCATTCTTAAATGTTGAGTGAGAAATAACCACACCATAATGAGAGAACGCGTGTTTGAGAGCGATCAATAAGCATTTCGCCTCGACTTCGCACTCACTTAAAAGGATTTTATGATAGTTGCACTCAATAAGACAGCTTTTTTATGGGTCTCACATGTGTGCGGGTAGGAATGAAGAGAGAATCCTACACGTTGAATGGTGGGAAGGAAATCTTAGAATTATTTCTGAGACTCACAAAATCGTGGAAATTAAAAGACTTTTTCTGATGATCTCTTAGAAAGGAAATCAACCATTATTATTAAAAATAGAGGATGAGAGTACTTACCACCTTCACATCTGATTGCAATGATGATAACACCACTCTCACAACATCCAATAGAAACGTAGTCTTCATTCGGCTCGTCTTCTTCATCTTCTTGGTCTTCGTCTTCAGTCTTCAATTGTTGATGATAAATTCTTGAACTTCGTAGAACTTTGACAATTTGTAACTCTTTTTCTTCAATTTCTTGTTGCCTCTGTAAACAATTAGGCAGGTTTACAAAGTACGCAAGAGTTTTGAAAGACCTATGCACCAAGAAGAAACGACTAACCGGTAAAAGTACTTATCCCCTGGCCATAACAATTTCATTGTTTGTTTTATTTTCAGTTTGTAGTTATTTCTCTTGTCAATAAAAAAAAAAAAAAAAAAAAAAAAAAAAAAACAAGAGGAATTCTTTGTATTATTTTGGTTTGTATTTTTTTTTTGTATTCATTTAATAAAGCCATGGGAAGAAGAAAAATTTATGAAGAAGTAACCCGCTCCTCTAGTATTACTTCTCCAGTTGAAAGTCCAGCTTGAACGAATGCGAAAGGACTTCTCCAGTTGGAGACACTAGAACTAACCCGCTCCTCTAGTATTACTACTAGGGGTAGCAGAACCGTCAAAATATAATAGCCACGTTTCCTCTTTGACAAAAGAGATTTCTGAAAATTCTCGAGGAAGGTCTTCATGCAATGCGGTAGTGCCTTGTCCCGGGAACGCTGCTAGTAAGTCTGCTACTGCTTGTCCCTTAGTAGCCCTCGGAGGAGTACACGTTATGTCGAGCTCCGACATTTGGAGTAGTCATTTAGCTACCTGCTGTAGATGGGGAAAAACGATTTGCTAGTTTTTACGGAATTGAAGAGTCGACCGTGTGGAGACTCCTTGAACCGAGCGAAATGTTGAACCTCACACAGATGCACTGCAAGAAGAGAGTGCTTTAAGTGCGAGAGATCAATATGTAAGACTCCGGCCTAAACCAAGAACAATGATCGTTCCAGAGTCAATTCGGTCACAAGAGAGGATGGGTTAATCGGTAGGAGGGAAGCTGATAAATGCGTGAGATCAATGGTGATCTGAGATTGTAGGTGTGTTGTGAATTCAGCGTAAGAATGCTCTGAATGATTGAATTTTTCTCAATTGAGAGTGAATGCTCGGACGATGAGTTCGTGTAGGCGAAAGATTGTCTGTATGAACTTGCCGAGAATTCTTTTAGGCACGAATGTTCGAGTGTTCGAATCTTGTTCTTTCAATCGATTCGAGACATTTTATAATGCCGGAGTTGAAAACACCATGATCCCATGAAGTGTGACAATTTTTGGAATCATAGAGTGGGGAAGTGGGAAATTGTGTTAAAACCGGTTGCTCATCGTGCGGAGACTTGGTTAATTTTCCACCCACTACTTTGCTGACTCTTCCAACTGATTGCACGACTTTCTCACATTCTCATCGTGGATGAACACATGTGTCGTAGACCGCCAGACCAAAACCCTAGTTAATATCCCCCCATGTGACACGATTGATATCTCGTGATTGTGGAGTCAGTTGCTGACTTTGTGGGACGATGAGTCCATGTATTGTTGAATTGAACATGTTTTGCAAATGTTCTGAAACTCATGAATCAAATATGTCTGCTGAGACGAGGTATTATTATGTTGATTACCTAAGACGAGCAAACTGTGTTGCTGAATTGTCGAATAATATTGATAGTTAAACTAATATTATCAATCCGAGCAAATATTACGGTTCGAGCGAATATTGCTAGTTTGAGCGAATATTGCTAGTTTGAGCAAATATTGCTCGTTTGATGAATTGTTGGTAGCAGTACCAAAATAAGTATTAATTTAAGATACTGACTGCTGGGTCGAGTAAAATAAATAAAAATGTTGATCATGAAATCAACATAAAATTATCAGAGTATTTGAATCTGCTCAGAATCATGTTTCTACAGAGCTCTGGATTTTAAACCCTAATTTTATCGAAATGATGACTTATTGCAAATCAATCTGCAGAGTGAAGCGAGGGACCTGGCTACATGGGATGACAAGTTCACCATGTAACACCCGGATGCTCGAATTTGCAAAGTACCAAAGTCTCTTGAGGACCGGGTTGGTGAAAGAATGATTAAATCTTTGGTTTAATCATTTATTGAAATAAAGCTCATGTGAGCGACAAATAATAAAACCTAGCCATGAAGAGATGAGGAACCGACCAAGAGGTCACGAGACCGGCTCTTGGTGGCCGTGGGACAAATGGATGGTCGTTCAAGCAAACTCTTAATTGTTTGGAAGAAATTTGAACCTAATATGAGCAATTGAGCAAATTAGGTTAAAATCATTAAAACATGCGGGACCGGCTGTTTGCAGGTCTTAGAGCCACCCTTGGTCGGTCAAGGGGATGTGCTCGTGTCACCATAGTGTCCGTGTCTCAGTCTTGAGAGTTTCAATATTTTCCGATGCGCATTTGAGCAACATTCTGAGAAAATATGCAGAATCCAGGGTTTTTGCTGAAACCAGGAAAAATACAAGAGATGATGAAAAATAATAAATGAAACAGGGAATTGCAAGGTGTGGGACCGGCCACGGCTAGGGCATGGCCGGCCGGCTAACAAGCACGGTCCCACACTTTCCCAGTTTTATGTGATTTTATGTATTTTCTCTGATTTGAGGGAAATTCCATGAAACTGGAGAGTTTGCTGAAATTAGGGAATTTCCATGAGATGAGAGAGATAAAATAATAATAAAATAGGGAATGGTGGAGTGTGGAGTGTGGGACCGGCAATGGCCAAGGCATGGCCGGCCGGCCAATGGGCACGGTCCCAGAGCACTCTTCCCAATTTTATGTAATTTTCATGATTTTAGGAAATTTTCATAAAATCAGAGAGATTTATTAAAACCAAGGTATTTTTTTTTGAAATCAGGGAGTTTTCATGGAATCAGGAAACTAAAACAACAAACAATAATAAAATAATAGGCGTGGGGGACCGGTTAGGGCATGGCCGGCCGGCTAGAGCAGGTCCCACGAGTTTTCCTAATTTTATAATATTTCTCATGATTTTAGAGAAAATTCATAAAATTAGGGAATTTTCATGGTTTTAGGGATGTAGGATCCAAACAATGAAATCAAAAGCTCTTTAGTCAACTACAAAAAAGAATTTGGTCTGGTGCCTCTGTATTTGAAAATAGGTAGTCTCCACTAATGATTGCAACTCTAATAATGCATTTCCCTCTGCTCCTAATCTGCATCACTGGCATGATTAAATCCATTATTTAACACTCTAACAAGCAAGAAATCTGAACGTAGATCCCTAACACTTCCAAGTTCAGTTATGTCGGTCAGAATCTCTATGTAAACATACCTAAAAAGGATGCTAGTGACTCTAAAATCTCTAAAAGTTGGAGTTTGTTTTTTATTTTTTATGCAAATAAATACAAAAGTTTGAAAAATCTAGGCAAAAAGCTAAAAACTCTATATGCAAAATACTCCCCCACACTTAAACTTCACATTGTCCTCAATGTGCAAAACTGAAAATTCGGAATTCTGACGTAGCAGCATATAAAACACGAAAACTGTACAAATTGGTAAGGAATTTGGCAAAACACTATTTCACGAAAGTTGTTCGCCTACGTCTTTTATACACAATGTCAAAAGGGCACAGTATTTCGTTAAACGGTCTGACAGTTATGGTCTCTGAACTGAACTATGCGCAGTCTGAATTTTTCTGACGAAAAGGTATTCGTCATGATTTTCTTCTAAAATAGATTCCGGACTCAATGAAATTAAACATGGGGATGCAAATATGATATGAAAACAATAAAAACAAAAAGTAAAAGGGTTTAAGATACAAAACCTATGGGTTGCCTCCCATAAAGCGCTTAGTTTAACGTCTTTAGCTCGACTGTAGACTCTCTGGCTACTCCTTAGCCCGCGTCTACGACATTAGCATGAACATCCGAATGAACATCGCTAGGATACCGCATTGCTCCAAAAATATTGAAGCGAATCTTTTCATCATCAAATTCCATGGTGAGCGTTCCTTTGTCAACATCAATAACGGCTTTGGCTGCCATGAAAGGTCTCCCAATAACAGCGGATAGATGCATCGTAGACCCGCTTATCCATTTCCAATACAACGAAATCAGCTGGAAATACGAGTTGATTCACCTGCAAAAGCACATCTTCAATAATACCTCTAGGGTAAACATTAGAACGATCAGCTAGTTCAAGAACAATACGGGTCTCTTTCAAAGGACCCAAATTCAAAGACTCATAATAGATGCGGGTATAACATTAACAGATGCTCCTAAATCAAGCATGGCTTTTCCAAACCTTTTATTACCAATCACAACAGGTATATCGAAACTACCGGGATCCTTGCATTTAGGTGGGAGTTTCTTTTGGAGGATAACAGAAACGTTCTCCCCCACACTCATCACCTCATTACCGGTTAGTCGTTTCTTCTTGGTGCATAGGTCTTTCAAAACTCTTGCGTACTTTGGAACCTGCCTAATTGCATCTATCAGCTGAATATTCAACAATTGTTTACAGAGGCAACAAGAAATCTTTTTGAGTACATCTAAAATCTCTTTGTCTTGTTCCACATTTTTTTTAGCAAACCTGCCTGGAAACGGTAAAGGAGGAACATAAGTTGAAACAAAGAGGTTTAGAGTTTGTTTTAAGTACCTCTTCTATTGGGAAGAGTCAGTAATCTCTTTCTCAAAAACCGACCCCTTGGGGTTTTTGCTTTTCTCAGCATTTTCTGGTTGCACAGTTCGTGTACCACTTCTCAATGTCACAACATTCACGGTTTCTCTAGGATTAATAGGTTGAGAAGGGAGTTTCCCACTATTCTGTGTTTCCAAAAGGTTTAATCTACCTGCCATGGTGCTCATTTGTGTCTGCAACTCCTTGATTGCATCATCAGTCGTTTGCTGATTTTTTTGCACCATTGTGGTTAGATTCTTCATCATAGCAAGCATCTATGATGATTCCCGAGTTCTCGCCTATTTGGTTGCGGTTGTTGTTGGAAACCACTAGGGCGATTAAAAACCGGCCCTGGATCTGCTGCTTGCGTATTCGCATAGCTGAAATTGGGATGATCTCTCCATCCTGGATTGTAAGTGTTAGAATAGGGATCATACCTTTGTCTCTGCTGATTCGGGAACACCGCATTGACTTGTTCAGCTTCTTCCGCATAAGAGGGAATGATTACTGCGGCCATTTGTTGCATCATCTTCTCCATATTACCAATCCTATGTTCTAAGTATGGTGAAGAAGTAACCTCATTAACCCTTCGACTCAATGACACACCTCTTGTGATGAATTGTTGCGTGTTTGCAGCCATATTCTCGATCAATTCTGTCGCTTCGTCAATGGTTTTGTTTGTCAAAGCACCACCACTAGCTGCATCAATAAGATTTCTCTCGGATTGGAGCAAACCATCGTAAAAATACTGCACTATGAGTTGCTCAGAGATTTGATGATGTGGGCAGCTCGCTAGCAACTTCTTGTACCGTTCCCAATAGTCGTAAAGAGTTTCACCAGTAATTTGTTCAATCCCACTAATTGATTTACGAATAGTTGCTGCTTTAGAGGCGGGAAAGTACTTTTCTAAAAATGCTTTTTGCATCTCATTCCACGTTGTGATACTTCCAGGTGGAAGACTATAAAACCATTCTTCTGCAGAATCAATCAAAGAGAAAGGAAAAGATGTCAGTAAAGCTCTACCTTGATCAGTTCCAGTTGGCTTAAAACTTGTCAACCTATGTTGAAACAATAGTAAATGACGATTTGGATCGCCTCCCGAAGCCCTTTGAACTTCCTCAGAACCAATGAATCAACTGAGATTTGAGCTCAATTGAATCTTCCAAGTTGACACACAACTTTTGTTGATCAAACGATGGGGATGTCAGATCTTTGAGTGTCCTCTTGGGAGTTGGAGGTGGTGGAGCGCCATCATTTCCCTGGTTCCCTTGGTTTCCTTGGTTACCAGTGTTTTAGTTGTTCGTTCCGCCAACCATCTCTTCTTGTTGTGAATTCTGAGGCTCTTGTAGTACTGTTCCCCTACGAGTTAAATTTCCGCACCTTTGGTAATCCCAACGTTTGGGTGCCAGAGATTAAGTACCTGAAACAAGGTTCTCAAAAAAAAAAAAGAAATTAAAAACTAAAAATAAGAAATCAACAACAAAATAACAATCCGCTATGCCTCCCCGGCAGCGGCGCCAAAATTTGGCCGGTTGGCAGCCGACGCAAAAATAATTTTAAGTTCTTTCACTTCACAATTATAAATAATAGTATAGTAGTAAGAACAGATTCGTTCCACAAGGTTATATGGGTTGTTATTTGTAACTGAAAACTTAAGTAACCTGGGGGGATATTTTTGATTTAGGTTTTAAAATAATTAAACTAATAATAAAAGCAAAGAATGAATAAAGAGAATCAATAAGTTGAGAATACTGGTTAAGGGTTCATCATCAATCATAAGACATGCACTTCGACTAATAACTGGTTTTGTCACTCAATCATTCATTATCAAGTGTCCTAAAGTATCCCATCGAGAGCATACTCCGGTAAATTCCTTATGTCATCACATACCATAACGATGAATATATGAATACTACTTAGCGAACAACCTAATGCAACGTGCTATTAGGTTTAATCCTCCAAGTGCTTTAAGTTCTAAGAATTAGACTAATCCATGCAATAAAAATACTACAAGTAAACTATTTAACATAGGTCAAGCTTCTACTTGCAATCACACAAATGTTTTGAATACAATTGGGAATCACAATATGCTACTTATGACAAGGGTTATCAACAATTACGTATCTCAAAACCCTAGCCTAGCTTTAGATATGCACTCATGGTTATTTAGTAGCGCTCCTAAACAAACAATCATACAATCATAAACGATAATAAATGGTAGAACAAGACAATAACAATTTGATTGAGATAATAACAAAACCAATATATTAATTTAGTAGCATGTTTATGATATCCGACTACATCCTTAACCAATATGAGGTGATTAGCTACTCATGGATTTCTTAAAACCCATGAAAAATAATAAAAGAGAATAGGTAAAGCAAACCCTAGGTTGTAGAAAAATCTCCAACTCCAAACCCTAGCTCCCGTTCTTTCCTTCTCTCCAAGTATAATACCTAACCGTCCCTTAGTAGTTCCTATGAAACATGGCTGGCCCATAACAGAATGGATGCCCCTTATCAATTATGTGCATTCTCAAACTTCCACAAATTCGGCTTGCTTCAATCGCGCATAACTTTTTCATACGAGGTCAGAATGACTCCATTCTTTCGCCGTTCTCCTCGTATTTTCGTCTTCTTCAAGGTGATGCGAAGAAATCTCATATTTGAGCAAGTTCCACTTCCTTTTGGTCAAGATAGCCTCGAACACCTAGGAAACTCAAAACAAACAAATCAAAGCATAATGATATAAAAACTACCAAGAAGGCCAAGCATTTGAGTACCTAACTAGTGCAAATATTGCACCTATCACTTAACACGACTTATGTCTCAATATAGGAGATAGTAGAAATAGACTTTCGAAGTGATAGATGAGTTCAAGTCTCCACATACCTTTTGTCGAACAAGTTCCACAAGCTCCCCTTAGTAGTTTTTCGCCTTCAAATGATGAACTCTGTGAAATCTAAGCTCAACTACGCTATCTATGTCCTAGTCCGAGACATCTATAAATAGGCTAGAAATCAAGACTTATAGTTTTGATCACTAATATTGAAAAACATGCTTGAGATAGCAGCGCATGCGAGTTCGACCGAACAATGCTCTAACAATCTCCCCCTTTGTCAATTTTAGTGACAAAACTATCAATACATATGGATTACAAAATAGATAAAAATTGTAGCTTCTCATCCACATGCTTGATCTCCTTGGCATCTTCAACGCGACTCGAAATCTTCGTCACTTCCAAGTACTCCATGATCCTAAAGGTTGTAAGTTCAGCATCACAGTTGTTGAACATCCGTAGCGATAACAATGAGAAAACAAAATGCTCTTAATAATTTTTATACAGTGTCATAGTATTATTCCACATCATCAAAGTCCAATTGTATCACAACTTTGATAACAATACTATGGTAATATGTATCACTCCCCCTTAGTCAATACTACATCTCAACATGAAAACCGCTCCCCCTTAAATAATGATCCGTAAACCATATGTATTTGTAGTATCACACTACACATTAATTCTCCCCCTTTTTGTCAATATAGATTGGCAAAGGTATGAAAACTAGTAGGATCCTCATGAAATTTTCACGGAGATACTTCATGACTAAAAGAAAATACCATACCAACTTATTTAGATGCCATCATAAATCCGAAGCTAAATGTATTCATCAAGGAGTTTATAAAGATAAAAGATAACCCCTAATATTCCACAGCCGCACTCCCCATAAAGATTTGGCAATTAAGCACAAGTTCAAAATGAACTCTCCCCCCATAATATATCATCCCCGACGGAACAACAAAGGCGACCTTACTTTTTCAAGAAAAGAAGGATTTCTTTTGGATAACTCAAATCACATGAAAAAATGAATTTGTATCCAAGAGATTCAATTGAAATAACCACAAGAGAACCCATGGTTAGTTCAATCGAGAAAAATACAACCAAATTAATCACAAGAAAACCCATGATTAATTTAATTGGAATACACAACCAAATTAACCACAACGTGATCAATTCAATTGGTCATGCTCGACATAAGAGAACTTACGGAACTACAACTAAGTTATTCATAAAAAAATGATCAACTCAGTCGGTTATGCTCAAACATAAGAAACCTTACAGAACAACACAGTATATGCATAGAAATGTGGATTGGAGATCGACCAATACTGCGGAATAGACAAGGATTCATCCTATTTTCCATCACTATTTGCACAATGACATACAATAGACTCAATCCTTGTAAACAAAAGCTTTATCCTTTCTTCCATCAAAACAATGACATAAAAGGCTTTAACTTTTGTAATGTCAAAAGTTCATTCTATCTTCCATCAATACTTTCATACCGACATAATAGAGATAACTTTTGAACAAGTATGGGATAGTCACAGGTTCACGGACGTAAACAACATATCCCATAACAATTTGCAATATATAAAATCATAAAGATTAAAATTGCAAAAATCATCTTCCAAAAAACTTAGAATTTAAATAAATAAATCTAAAAACATTGAAGATGAGAAATCGTTGGACATAGCTGTGTGTACTCACAATAATGGCTATTCCAAACTCTAGTTATTCTTCTAAAAAATAAGAAATAAATTCTCAAGAGAAGATTTACTAGACAAATCAAAAACAACTCCTATGAAGCATTTCACTTACTTTGGATACTCTTCTCGTATTCCCTATAATCATCAAGCTCGTCTTCAATCAGATCAATCCTGGATTCAAGATTATCCATCTTTCTTCTAGTCTTTTGGAAGAGGATTCAAGGTCATTTTTCAAAGCATGAATTTGTTCCAAGATGACATTCATGGTTAAAGAGAGCTTGTCGTAATGAGAGGCAGAGGGATTCCCATCAGAAGAGGAATCATGCTTGTTAGAGCACATCTCACTATCAGAAGAATCAAAACAAACCTTCTTGGAAGGAAATAGAACAATCCAAACATCACTTTCTTTGCTTGAGACACTTGATAAGGACATGATGGAAGAAGAGAAAATGAAATGCTCATATCAAGGAGGAATCTTCATCTTAAAAAGAGTGAAAATAGGGGACAAAATTTCGAAAAATACCTTTGACCAAACCCTAATAGAGTTCGCTTATCCCTAAGACAAAGTCTTTACAGGAAAAACCGTTTACGTACACAAACGGTTCTTGACTAAAAATTGAAGAGCAACAAAAGAAACAGAGTCAAACCAGGTATTTAACAGAAATATCACAACCCTCTTGAAGTTTATGATTCTTGTATAAGAGAGAAAGACAAGAACCATCTTAAAACAGAATTACAGATTGTAATCCTTCCAATCCCAAAAAGGACTGGTGACTTCTTACGATGGGGCGACAAATTTGTTTTCCCTTGTTTCTGTTTTGCCTTCAGAAAAGAAGAGTTACTCACATCATTCTTTTCCCTTTTTAGCACAGTTTTGAATACCTTGTTTGTTGATTTTCGCAAACTATGAACAACTTTGGAAATCCTTTTTGAAACGGATGAAGATTTCCTGGACAATTTCCTTTTCATCTTCTAAAAACAAGGTTTAACAGAGGAGAAATATTCTTGATCTTTAGTGCATACAATTTCTAGGTGACTCTGATTTTTACACAAGGGGACCAAACTATTTGGTAAGTCCTTGTAGTTCTCTACATCATACTTTTCAGAGTGATTTGAGAATGGTATAGAATCAGGAGAAATTTGCTGATAATGCTTAACAGAATTAATCGAAGAAGTTCGATATTTCTTATTAGTATCACAACTATGAGTGATAGCAACTTCCCGTCTTAAGTTAAACAATTGACATTCCAGATCTTAAATCTTTTTAATCAAGATTTTCTTTTCCAGTTGAAACACTTCTGGAGAAGTAAGATTGTGCATCATGGAATAATCATGACTGTTATGAGGACAAGTGTGATTATCAGCAAAGAGGTTAAGGGAACTATCACAGATATTGTCCTCAAGACAGTAGTCGAGAGTAGCCATCCATGCTTTAGTTAACTCACTTAACTTCTCATCATAACTTTTGGAAGTATCATGAATACTTCTATAGCACTTAAAACAAGTTTCATGATCATTTTTTTCTTCTGAACTTTTCTATCCCTTTTTTTTGACTGACTGGGCTTTCTTTTGAGACTTTCTTTTGTTCTGTCTAAGAGTTTTCTTAAGCTGTTGTATAAACAGTGCCAAAGTTGAATTAAAGAAATTCTCATCCCTTGTATCAATCAATTTAGGACGTCGAGACCTTTTATCAGATGTAGCAACATGGTTGCTTAACAAGTGATGTTTTTCTCTTTGACAGAGTTCGAGATCGAAAATCTTAAGCTTTCCAACAAGAGTATTTCTGGAAAGAGTATCAAGGTTATTTACTTCAACGATGGCATGCTTCTTAGAGTCGTATCTAGGTGGCAGCGATCTGAGAAATTTCATCACAATTTCCTTTTCAGGAATAGTCTTACCAAATGCAAAAGATGTATTAACAATTTTAGACACTTTGTGATTAAACTCATCAAATGAATCTTCATCTGCCTGTAGATGGTGGATTTTCGACAAAGGCTAAAATCGTAAAACCATAATTGTACATGCTCCTGATCCAGCAATCAGATGAGTATTGAGGCTCATGTCTCTCATTGAAGCATGAAACCTCATGCCAAAAGAATCTCTGACTGAGTATATTGTCTCTCAGAGCATACGTGAATATGCAGTCTCTCAACTGAGGCAACGGCATATCTCATGGTTATATAGAATCGAACGATTGGACGGCTCCTAGGCGGCTTGCCTGCTAGTATAGAGCAATAACGTCTTCAGGATGTAACAATGTTTTCCCTGACTATATAAAAGACATGTGTATAGAATCATTATGATTGGACGGCTCCTAGACAGCTTGCCTGCTAGTATAGAGCGATAACGTCTTCAAGATGCAACAACTTGTTTTCCATGACTATACCATACATAATAAATATGACGCTTCAACTAGCGCATATCACCCAATCCTCTAATAATTAATGCTCGTAGACGGCATGCTAGCTAGTATAGAACCATCAATTAATTATTTCTAATCCTTAAATTCATTAACTGAATATTCGAAAATATTCTACATTCTTTATAATATTTCATCACTCCAATTCATGGTTCTTCCCAGAATAATTCCATGAGTTAATGATAAATATTCAACGTACGGGCATCTGAGCCGCTATCGAGTAAGCCCCGACCAAAATGGTGCAAGTGTATTCAGCAATAATGCACTAACAAACACCTGAATGCACGAACGAGCATTCTAAAATACGAAGGAACGATGAACCTATGCAAAATAAGGAGAAAAATAATAATTAACTAAGGCGCTAGGGGACTGGTCCCACCGGCCGGCCGGTCATGTTGTGGCTAGTCCACGCCTAGTTCTTTATTTTATCATATTTTATTATTTTTCCTTGATGTCATGAAAATTCCTTCATTTGAACAAAACTCATTCGTTTTAAGGAAACTCCTCAGTTTCATGGTGTTTTCCTTCACATCAAGGAAATAATATAAAATTGGGAAAGGTGTCATGGGACCGGGTCTACTAGCCGGCCGTCTATGCCCTAGTTGTGGTCGGTCCCACACCTCACGATTCCTTATTATTTCCTTCATCCCATTAAATTCCTTGAGTTTATGGTATTTCCTTCAAATCATGAAAATAATATAAAATTAGGGAAGACTCACGGGACCGGGCCCTAGCCGGCCGACCATGCCCTAGTCGTGGCCGGTCCCACATGCCCCTTATTTTATTATTAATATTTCCTTCATCTCATGTAAACTCCACTTCAAGGAAACTCCTTAGTTTCAACAAACTCCTTGATTTCATGATATTTCCTTAAAATCATGAAAATAATATAAAATTAGGAAAAGTGCCATGGGACCAGGCTTGTTGGCCGGCCGACCATGCCTTAGCCATAGCCGGTCCCACACTTCATGGTTCCTCATTTTATTATTATTATTTCCTTCATCTTAAGAAGTTTCCTCAGTTTGAGCAAAAAACCTTGATTTCTTCATATTTTCTCAAAATGTTGCTCAAACGCGCATCAAAAAATATCGAAATTCTCAGGACTGAGACACGAACACTTTGGTGACATGAGCATATTACCTTGACCGACCAAGGTTGGCTCTTTGGCTTGCAAGAAGCCGGTCCCACGAATTTTCATAATTTGACCTTATTTGTTCATATTAGGTTCAAACTATTCCAAACAATTGAGAATTTCATAAAACGATCGTCAGTCGGTCCCATGACCAACCAGGGTCGGTTTCATGATCCCTTGGTCGGTCCCTCATCTCTTCGTAATTAGGTTTTATCACCTAAGGCTCAGATGAACATTATTTTTAATAAATGATTAAAGCAGCATTTAATCATCATGTCACCAACTGGTCTTCAAGAGACTTTGGTATTTGCTCACTCGAGCATCTGGGCGCTACATGATCGATCCATCATCATGTAGCCGGTCCCTCCTTCACTCCGTGGTTGATTTTCAATAAATCATCAATTGATCGAAATTAGGGTTTCGAATCCAAGGTTCATAATTCCAGATTCAAACGCTAATAGTTTTACGTTGATCCCATGATAAACATTTTAATTGATTGTACTCGGTTAAGTTGCCAGTATTTTAGATTAATATTTTATTTGGTTGCTACCAATAATTCATCAAACGAGCAATATTTGCTCAGATGAGGAATATTTGCTCAGACTAAGGAATATTGGTTCAACTATCAATACTCGACAATTCATCAAGTGAGCAATATTTGCTCACCTTAACTATCAACATTTATTCGAGAATTATACCTCTGTCTTAACAGACACGTTCGATTCATGAGTCTTAGAACATTTACAAATCACGTACGACTCAGCGAAACAAGGACTCATCGTCCCATAAAGTCAGCAACTGACTAACTAAATACACGTCTGCCTTGCAAACTCCACAATCACGAGACATCAATCGTGTCACATGGGGGATATTAACTAGGGTTTTGGTCTGGCGGTCTACGGCACGTGTGTTCATACCCACGATGAGAATGTGAGCAAGCAGTTGGAGGAGTTAGCAAAGTAGTGGGTGGAAAATTAACCAAGTCTCCTCACGATGAGCAACTGATTTTGACACGATTTCCCACTTCCCCACTCTTTGACTCCAGCAACTGTCACACTTCATGGGATCAAGGTGTTTACAATTCTAGCAATATAAATAAGTCTCTGAATCATGATTGAAGGACAAGACAATCTCTCATCAAAGAGACAACAAGAGATTAAGAACTCGACGTCTGAGCAATTACTCTCAACAGAGCAAAATTCAATCAATCAGAACTTATCTTATTTCTTCACGCAGAATACACAACACACTTACAATCTTCGATCACCATTGATCTCACACAAGTCTCAGCTTCCCTCCTACAGATTGACCCATCCTCTCTTGTGACCGAACTGACTCTGGAACGGCCATTGTCTTGGTTTAGGCCGGAGTCCTACAGATTTATCTCTCGAATTCAAATCACTCCCTTTTTGCAGTGCATCTGTGTGAGGTTATACAGTTCGCTCGGTTCAAGGAGTTTCCTACGCACGGTCGTCTCCTCAATTCCTTAAAAACCAGCAACTCTTTTTTCCCCATCTACACTGCCATACGAAGGTTTTCCCAATCGGAATTAAGGTTTTGAAGCCTAGCTTCCTTCTCACTGGTATTTCCATCGAATACGGTTTCTAAGATATCCCAAACATCTTTAGACCTAGTGCACGTAGTCACATGGTGCTGAAGATCTGGGGTAATGGCATTCAAACCGTCGAAGTTTTGCTTTGTAGCAAGTATCTCGACAACATTTTATTCACCAATGTTCTTTGGAACGGTTGCATTCCTTACTGCCACAACGGGAGCATCATAGCCATTAACTACATAAACCCATGATTGAAAATCACGCGCTTGAAGAAAGGCACGCATAGCAATTTTCCACCATAAGTAATTTGATCCATCGAAGACAGGTGGTACGTTTATAGAGATAGCACCTTTGTCCATATCAGATCGCTACAAACACAGACTTATGAGGTCTTTAATGTGTTTGCCTGCTCTGATACCAATTGAAAATGCGGGGGTCTAACAACCACACCTAATAATTCGTTTGGCAATCTCAGAGGACTTACTCCAATACACTTTCTAGAGAATCAACTAGACAGTCAGACTCAAACTAGAATAAAGTATATCAAAGAGTTTAATATCTCTAACTCTTAATTCAATCCACAATCAACAAATAGAAATCTGCGAGCCTGATTGAATATAAGAGGAGTAACTTGAATGGTACCAAAGACCAATGTTCAAATGTTAATCAATGTAAATAAACAACCCAAGGTTGGATATTCTAATTGATTGATCTTAATGCACAACCTGTGATATTTCAATTATATTACAAAATATAATGCGGAAAAGAAATAACACAGACATTAGATTTTGTTAACGAGGAAACCGCAAATGCAGAAAAACACCGGGACCTAGTCTAGATTGAACACCACACTGTATTAAGCCGCTACAGACACTAGCCTACTACCAATTAACTTCGGACTGGACTGTAGTTGAACCCTAATCAATCTCACAATGAATCAAGGTACAATTGCGCTACTTACGTCTCTAATCCCAGCAGGATACTACGCACTTGATTCCCTTAGTTGATCTCACCTACAACCAAGAGTTACTACGACCCAAAGTCGAAGACTTGATAGACAAATCTGTCTCACACAGAAAAGTCTATAGGATTGAATAAATCTGTCTCCCACAGAAATACCCAAGAGTTTTTGTTCCGTCTTTTGATAAATCAAGGTGAACAAGAACCAATTGATAGCCCAGACTTATATTCCCGAAGAACTGCGTAGAATTATCAATCACCTCACAATAATCTTAATCGACTAGCGAAACAAGATATTGTGGAATCACAAACGATGAGACGAAGTTGTTTGTTATTACTTTTCTATCTTGCCTATCAGAGATATAAAATCTCGAGCAAATTATTTCAATTGCACTCAACACGATAGAAACAGCAAGATCAGATCACACAACTACAAAGATAATAGTTGGGTATGGCTTCACAATCCCAATGAAGTCTTCAAGTCGTTAACCTACAGGGTCTCGAGAAGAAACCTAAGGTTAAAGGAGAATCGACTCTAGTTATGCAACTACTAACATACATGAGGTGTGGGGATTAGGTTTCCCAATTGCTAGAGTTCTACTTGTAGTTGCAGGAAATCCCACACTACACCCCTTACTCAGTTTTGCTTGACTAATCCATTGAAAGATGTGTGATCAAGAATATTTATTCATTGATTCCATGAAATGTTTACACAGTACAATAGAATTACACTTGGAAATTAAAACGCTTTTAAACTTTCTCTCCTAATGACTTGCTTCACCATTCAAAAGATCTCTCTTCTACAACATACTTACTCAACCCCTTTATATAGGGTATTACATAATGGATGACAAATGTCGTCCTTTATTTTCGGGAATAACTCGCTAAGTATCGCAAGTGCACAAATCTTCATTCTCGCGATAATTTTAACCTTTCTCCGTGCTCATGTCCTCTAGTTGTTTTGTTTGTCGCTATTCATCGCTGGCCGCTTATTTTAGCTCCCCGCGACTTTCGCCATGATAACGCTGCTCATTAATCCCGCCAACCTTGTCCGCGATATTATGATCCTACATCTTGCCTCTTTTCCTTGAATATTGCTTTGGAGGATGATGCGGCGGTGTTTTGTTCAAAATGCCACGAATGTCAAATTCACGGGAATCTCATCCACACGCCTTGTACTCCCTTTCATTCGAGTAAGTAATAGTCCATGGCCTTTCTATAGTAGGGACTTGATATTATTGGCAAATCAATGCATCGTCAGCGTACGAATATCATAACCTTGGCGGAGTACTTTGCAAATGGGTCGAAGCTATTCCTCGTCGAACCAGAACAATTCTTGACATTGATTAGGAATACATCATTTGTCGGTTTGGCGTACCTAAGCACATCATTAATGATAATGGTACTGCCGTTTTCAACAAGCAAATGCGAGTGCTTGAAAAGAATATGGAGTTTAGCAAGTCTTTCTCTTTACTACCCTCGGGGGGAATAGAGCAAAGCACCAACAAGACTTTGATCCAGTCCCAGTCGAGCCGGTGCATGATAAATCTTAGGCGTGGCACGAAAATTGCCTATGGCGCTATGGGCATATCGGCGGCACCTAGGGCTCCTACATGACTTTCTCCTTATTAACTGTGTCTATGGCGCTAACGCAATTTTCCCAACGAGGTCAAGTCGTCGGCTAGGGTAGCGGCCGCAGGTGGAGTCAATGGAATGAGCAGAGGCATCGAGCTCCAGAATAGCGAGTTGGACCTCTGGGATTCCGGGAGGGTGGGCGAAGAGCATGCTTGGGCGTACGGAAAGTGGATCTCGAGGTATGCGGTAAATTTTATGAAACCCTCGATTTTTTTTCAAATAGGAGATCTGGTATTAAAGGCCGCCAAGCACATTATTGAACATGTTTACACCAAAGTTTTCCCAAAGGAAATGGGAAGGTCCTTACGTGATCACTAAAGCATAGGTGGCACCTCTGAGATCTTTAAGGAGGATGAAGGCAAGAATTGGGCAGTCATCAATGGGAGTGGCTCAAGGCATACTACGCGACCATTCTCCATCCCTCTCCGTCTCATGACACACAACCCGATTAAGCGTTTTTCCATTCTCATATCGAGTTATCAAAGTTTTCATTTAAGGCATATTAATGTGAACTCATTTGCTTACCAAAACCAAATCACAGTTCATTTTCCAAAACAATGTTCAAAACCCCAGTAAGGAGAATGATCAAGACTTCTCATGCCTACTTATTCAAATACTTAGCTCTCATTATGTCTGAAAGGCCATCCAATAAGTTGTAGTCCCTTGCTGTTGATGGTGGTTTTTAGTTGGGGTCAAAATTGTAAAACCATTGTATTTAGCGTTGTAATCTGCAAAGGAATAAAGTCATTTAGAGTACATTCAAACCTCTTTGCCTATATGTATAACAACTGATTATATATGAAATTCATTGAGTAACGTATTGCAATCCCAAATATTACGTGAATTACATTTTACGCACTTGACATTATTAACTAATGCATGACTTGCATAATGTTTGCATATGCTATGTTCCCGGCCCGAACTCTCAATATTGACATGACATGAGATCAATGCTCACTCTCGGCGAGAGAACATGAATATCCGGTGCCGAGTGTTGGGATGCGCACAAAAATACTCATACGAGGCTACATCATCTCGACGAAGAGATCGACACATTCGCACCTTTTTAATTAAAAGTTAGTGGTCGAACACATATTAAAATCTAATTGTTAATATCGATCTCGGGAATAATCAAGCTGCAATTGGCGCGCAATTTAACAAACGTGGCCTACTCGCATAACTAGGCAATCACTATAATGACC
>JAJJWW010017945.1:0-35262 GCA_023531295.1 Papaver armeniacum | reverse complement strand
AAAATGTGTGATATATTAAAAAGGAAAAATGTGATATATTAAAAAGGAAAAATAACAAAGGAAGTAGCGGCCCATAGATAATTTTCGTTAAAAATAACAAAGGAAGTGGCGGCCCATAGATAATTTTCGTTTTTCTACTAGTCAGGATATCCAGGTCTCCTCGAGACAATGACTAATTCTTGCAACAGGTTAGACCATGGACCTCCCCGTTTATTAGGAGAGTGACTATTAAGAAAATCGTATGTTTGCCATCAAATTTGTGAGGTGATCAGGGTCGAACCACTTGGTCGTGTTTAATGGTTTCCAGGGGGATCATGTTAACAACTATAACTATATGAACGTGAGTTGAAAATGATGATGAAATCAAAGAGACTACCTTGTAATATTAGTTGTACTACTACCATACAAATATATATATATATATATATATATATATACAACTACACCCCATAGATACGACTAATTAAGACAGCTGCAACTATGATCATCAATCATCATGTAGTGCATTTGTACGTAGTTGTCTTCGTTGGTAGGTATTATAATGACATTGACTGACCCCTCCTCCTCCTTCATGCCACTAATCAACAACTTTAATTTTAAGTTATCTATTAAACCTTTTTCGGTTTTAAGTGCGGTTTTAGGCCTAATGACCCTATCAACTATAGCTGGAAATACAACAAGTAGTAGTTCTATCGATCTGTTGTTTTCTGTTTTGTTCTCTTTGTTCTTTTGTTATATATAAACAAACAGCTATACTACTCTTTTTCTCATCTTTCCTTTCCGTGTTCAATCTGTTTGAGAGATAAATAATATGGCAGCTAAGTTCTGTCAGTTGATGAAGTTCAAATCAGTCATAAAGAAATGGAGATCCATGGGCAAGCACAACAGAAGTATTAGCTCATCCGCCGTGGCCGATATTCATCCTTCTACCTCGTGTAACGTCGATGACAGCGATATGTTAGTAAGAGACGATCAGATTAGCAGAAGTACTCCGCCGGCAGGGTTAGGGAGTGGTGGTGGTGGTGGTCATGGTCTTCAAGCTGTATACGTTGGTAAATCTCGACGTCGTTATCTGATTAGCTCCGACATCATTGATCACCCTCTTGTCCGCGAGCTAGTGGTCAGGTCATCATCAGTTGGTTGTGAATCGGAACTAAGTGCTTCTGCTGGAATAACATTTGATTGTGAAGTTGTTATGTTTGAACATTTGTTATGGATGATTGAGAATTCAGACCCGCTGGAGGATCATGAGTCTAGTATAGACGGTGACGACGACCATGAGCTTGTCGATTACTACGTCTGTTCATAATCGTTCGTGTTCGATTGCCCGGTTGAGTTTTACGTCGTGTGCGCTGTGTCGATTTGTGTTTGTATTAGTTAATTAATGATGAATGATCCTGTATATCCAGCTAAAAAGCTGAACTTGTAATTACATTTTTTGGAGGATTAAATTAGCAACAAATTGATTTGAGTAGTGTTTGATGATCATCATCATTATCCCATTTGATTACCAAGCTGTATTTACTCTTTTTTTTTTTTTTTTCCTGGCCATGATTTTTTTATCAATTTAAAATATCTGTTGTACGTGACTGCCTGTAACGCATTACAATGATGATGAGATTGTAGTTTGTTTGGCATTTGTTTTTCTAAAGGGTTAGGTAGATAGATAAAGTTGTCTGCAATTTGACACCACATTCTTTGGCCATCCTGTCAAGGGAGCCTACTACCAACCTAAATAATCATCGACACCAGCACTATTGTCCTGTATGTTAAGCTATTTTCTTTTATTGTCTGGGGCTTGCCAAGAAAATTAGGTTGTGCTTTCAATGTCTATATAAAAATCACTCGCTCCGATTGAAAATATTCACCATTATCAAATCTCTTAAGAGTTCCTTGCTCTCCCTAGAATTTGCTTAGTCACCAAGACAACTCATTAATTTAGTGAAGTTATTTTTTTTTTTTTTAAACGATATAATTTTTATATATAAAAGAATAATGAATGGAAGAGTTACAATACCTCAAGACCATAATGGACCAAGGAGATAGAGCGACTATCTCCTGACTAGCTCTTCCCATTTGAAGACTAATATTTCATATCTAATATCTCTAAGCGCTTTGGAGAGATGAGACTAGAGGTGTAAAACGTGCTTACTGCAGAGATAGACAAGACACACTGAAGTCGCGTGCTTCACGTGCCATGTGCCGCGGTCTTTGTCTTTGTGCTAACGATTTAAACGTCTTTGTCTTGTGCATGTTTTTTACTAGTCAAAAGCTAGGCACAAAGATGACCTTACTGGCATAGCACACGAATAAACGTGCCATCTTTGTCTTGGCCTTTGGCACACGTGCTATAAACAATTTGAATCACTTAATGTATACATTAAGTCGGACATTATCACAAGAATTTAATTAGACAACATATCATTTGAAATTATTTCAAGTAAAATTAACAAGTTTATTCAATAAAAAAAATAGCCCATCAAATATAAAATTGGATTATTGTCATGTAAATTAATGTTCTATTTAAATATAGGTGACGACATTATAATAACGATATTGAAATATATTTTCCAAATATTAAGGTATTATATGTGTTCTAATAAATAAGCCAACATAAAATGTTAAAAACTAGCTAGAATAGTGACTCTTTTGTAAAATATACAAAAATGTGATGTATTATGCATTGTTATATGGTGTATTTGTACATGTTATGACGTGCTCTCTTAACGTGATGTCTTGGGTGGGCCACGTGCTTATCCGTGCCGCGTCTGGTCTTTGTGCTCTCGTGCGATTAGTCAAACCCAAAGACGTCCCATTTAACTAACGTGTTGTCTGCCGTCTACGGGCTAAGTCACGTCTTTGGTCAATGTGCTCAAATTTTAGCGTCTTTGTCTTTGGTCATGCTCGTCTTTGGCATGCGACCAATTTACACCTCTAGATGAGACCAATACAAATATTTGCCTTAATGTCTAATTCGATCTTTTGAGCGTCTTTCTCTTTTGCCTCTATGACAAATATCCTTTGATTGCCCTCTCCGATATTCCAACAAATAGATAAGGGAGGATGTTCCAAATAAAATTTCCAGTAGTAGTGAAATCCGTTCTATCTCTATGCTTAAAAGAATCCTTTATGTCATCTACGGGTGGTCTCCCACTCCAAAACCATTTAGAAAAACATCCCAAGTAGAGTGAGCTACTGAACAATGAAGGAACAAGTGATTTATAGTCTCTAATTTCTTCTTGCACATACAACATCTATTTACCAACGTTCTCCCTTTCGTTTCTAAATTATCTTGTGTTAGTAAGGAATTATGATGTACCACCCATGTAAAGAAGCCAACCTTGGTGGGTACATTATTATTCCAAACAATCCTATGGGGAAAATCCACGAAGGGGGACGAAGGAAGTAGAGATAAGTAGCACGAACGTCTTAGTGAAAGTGCCAGTCACCTGTCCATTTCTAAAGTATCCGATCTTCGTATTCGTTTAGAGTCACGTCTTGCAACTTGTGCGATAAATCCCCTGCTTCTAATCTCAATATCCGAGAGTCGCCTTCTCAAGTCCAGGTTCCAATTTGAGTGTCCTTCACTATCGCTGAAGTAAAACTGGCTGACTACATTGTTCTTCTTCCGAGAGACATTGTAAAGATTGGGAAAAGCTAATTCCAAAGGCATATCACCCAACCAATGGTCTTCCCAAAAGCTATTTCTATCCCCTTTACCCACTTTATGCATGATCCCTTTATAGAAACTCTCCATTCTGTTGGCCACCGCCTCTATATCCCACTGCTGTAACACCCCGAATTCCGGACCAGGGTCAAACCCATATGGAGATCCGAACTCGGCGTTACGGGTCTAAAGAGACTTAAAGTTTATTTTTATACTAAACATAATTAAAACTTCATATACATGAGTTGATTCATACGGATTTACTAAACATCTTTAACAACATTTTAGTTCAAATTTACATTTCAAACAATTACAAGAAAACAACACAATCACTAAGCCACTCATTTCTAGCCTCCGCTGCGCAACTCTAATAAATCTGCAAGGATGTCAATTGGGGTGAGATGACAACTCAATAGAATGCATTCCCAATTCTCTAAAGATGCTCAAACATAATCATTTTATCAAGCAAAAACATATAACAAGAATGCATTACAACTTCAACGAATCAATGATATATTCAAGAATCACAATACCTCAATATTTTCGATAACTTATCCAAATCTAAAATTCAATCTATGGGTTCACAACATTAATTTTATTATCAACAAATCATCCATTTAGGGTCAACTCAACAATTCACATCAACAATATTGTTTTCAACAACTCATCCATTTAAGTTTCTACACGCCATTCACATATTAATATTGTCACGGCAAGCCATCAATTTACAATACCAAAATAATTGTCAACAAGTCATTCATCAATGATTCAAAACATCTATTCACGTATTAATATGGTCACGGAGAAAACATGAGTTCACGACATTATTCATGTTCCCTACAAATACTTCAATTCGTATTTCGATACTTGAGTTCATAAACCCAATAAGGTTTCCAATAGAGATTTCAACACACGATTCACAAATTAATATTATCATCACAACAAGTAACCATGAGGTCATATTAATATCAACAATACTTTCGACAAATCTACCAATTTAGGTTTTAACAATTGAGTTCATGGTACGAATGTCCTTGGTTCGTACACCCACCTATCGCTTATCTACACTTTAGCCTCCATCGATGGTCGAACAAAAAGTTCCTATGGGGATCATACCCATCTGCTCTTGGGGATCATTACCCGTTTCATTAACATCATTTTAAAACCTTGGTTCGTACACCACCTATCGTTTATCGGCACGGACAACCGCCATCGATGGTCTGGAAACACAAGTTCCCATGGGGATCATTACCCATTTAACTCTCGGGGATCATTACCCGCCATTAACATGAAACATGTTTCATATAATGGTAAAACATGAACTCATTTCTTTTTTATAAATCATTTTCACAAATAACACAAGCAACCATGGCTTAACAACATGAATTTCATTCAAGTATTTAATCAAACACACTAGCTGCAACCACATTCCATTATATGTTTCATGGTGATAACTTTATCTGATCATCCTAAAATTTTACAGGAACATTCTTGACACATTATTATATAACATATCCAAAATTCACACCAAACCAACGGTTCAAACAAAAGATGTTGAATTTATAATGACAACATAAAAACTGGGCAGATTACATGTTGTTACCAAACAATTCATGATAAATTCATAACAATCTGAAATTGACCCAATCCAAAGCACACTGAAATATAAGATGTTTATCTACAACTTTTATTAAGACCTCAAATCCTTATACTACCATTAAGACTTCCTAAGAACATCAAAATCACAGAAAGGCGAAACTGTCCAGAAATTCAGAAACTATCACCCAATTTCAAACAAACATTCAACGGTGAATTTACATTGGAAAATTCTCAAAGTTTAACAAGAGATACTCAATCATGTTTAATATCAATTAGATAAGCCTGATCATCAAAAAAGGCACATATTTATTCGAATAAATCACTGAATCATTACAATACAAAATCATATAAAGTAAACACCAAAGAAAAACACCTAAAGAGAAAGGGTTTCACATTCTACCTCTTATTAGCTATAATCTCCTCTATGTTCTCCATAGAATTCTTCTCTAAAGACCTAGTTTCACCTCCTTCTCTTTCTCTTTCTTTTGGTTAAAACTTTTTATTTTCTTTTCTTTTTACTTTATTATAAATCCTATATAATTTAATACTAATACAAATTAAATACAACACTTACAAAAATATTTATTATTTATTTTATTATTTATATTATCTTTTCATTTTCCTCAAATCCATTAACTCATTTAACAATAATTAGGTGATTATATTTACACCCTAACATTTTACTAAGTGATAAGAGAACGTCTGTTAGATATCTAAGTACAAGTGCATAACCTATTAGGCTAAGGCAAACAAAGCGACTCCACAAAAACCCAAATCACAAGGTTAGCTAATTAATCGAGATAAATCCGACCCAAAATCGTAAATAAAAATAGCGGGTATTACATTCTACCACCCTTAAAGAAATTTCGTCCCGAAATTAAGAACATACGTATAAACTTAAAATTCCAAAAACAATTCAATCAAGCACAATTCATAATTAATCGCATGAATTACACAAAAGCTAGAGTACAACAAATACATATAAGCAAGCAATACACCAATCAAATCAAACAAGAATGCTTAGTATCGCATCAACATATCAAATAATTTATTTACGGTCTCATTCAAGATCTAAAGCCTAGAGCTCTGATACCAACTTGTAACACCCCGAATTCCGGACCAGGGTCAAACCCATATGGAGATCCGAACTCGAAGCGTTACGAGTCGGAAAGAGACTTAAAGTTTATTTTTATACTAAACATAATTAAAACTTCATATACATGAGTTGATTCATACGGATTTACTAAACATCTTTAACAACATTTTAGTTCAAATTTACATTTCAAACAATTACAAGAAAACAACACAATCACTAAGCCACTCATTTCTAGCCTCCGCTGCGCAACTCTAATAAATCTGCAAGGATGTCAATTGGGGTGAGATGACAGCTCAATAGAATGCATTCCCAATTCTCTAAAGATGCTCAAACATAATCATTTTATCAAGCAAAAACATATAACAAGAATGCATTACAACTTCAACGAATCAATGATATATTCAAGAATCACAATACCTCAATATTTTCGATAACTTATCCAAATCTAGAATTCAATCTATGGGTTCACAACATTAATTTTATTATCAACAAATCATCCATTTAGGGTCAACTCAACAATTCACATCAACAATATTGTTTTCAACAACTCATCCATTTAAGTTTCTACACGCCATTCACATATTAATATTGTCACGGCAAGCCATCAATTTACAATACCAAAATAATTGTCAACAAGTCATTCATCAATGATTCAAAACATCTATTCGCGTATTAATATGGTCACGGAGAAAACATGAGTTCACGACATTATTCATGTTACCTACAAATACTTCAATTCGTATTTCGATACTTGAGTTCATAAACCCAATAAGGTTTCCAATAGAGATTTCAACACACGATTCACAAATTAATATTATCATCACAACAAGTAACCATGAGGTCATATTAATATCAACAATACTTTCGACAAATCTACCAATTTAGGTTTTAACAATTGAGTTCATGGTACGAATGTCCTTGGTTCATACACCCACCTATCGCTTATCGGCATGGACAGCCTCCATCGATGGTCGGGAACAAAAGTTCCTATGGGGATCATACCCATCTGCTCTTGGGGATCATTACCCGTTTCATTAACAGATTTTAAAACCTTGGTTCGTACACCACCTATCGCTTATCGGCACGGACAGCCGCCATCGATGGTCCGGGAAACACAAGTTCCCATGGGGATCATTACCCATTTAACTCTCGGGGATCATTACCCGCCATTAACATGAAACATGTTTCATATAATGGTAAAACATGAACTCATTTCTTTTATAAATCATTTTCACAAATAACACAAGCAACCATGGCTTAACAACATGAATTTCATTCAAGTATTTAATCAAACACACTAGCTGCAACCACATTCCATTATATGTTTCATGGTGATAACTTTATCTGATCATCCTCAAATTTTACAGGAACATTCTTGACACATTATTATATAACATATCCAAAATTCACACCAAACCAACGGTTCAAACAAAAGATGTTGAATTTATAATGACAACATAAAAACTGGGCAGATTACATGTTGTTACCAAACAATTCATGATAAATTCATAACAATCTGAAATTGACCCAATCCAAAGCACACTGAAAGATAAGATGTTTATCTACAACTTTTATTAAGACCTCAAATCCTTATAATACCATTAAGACTTCCTAAGAACATCAAAATCACAGAAAGGCGAAACTGTCCAGAAATTCAGAAACTATCACCCAATTTCAAACAAACATTCAACGGTGAATTTACATTGGAAAATTCTCAAAGTTTAACAAGAGATACTCAATCATGTTTAATATCAATTAGATAAGCCTGATCATCAAAAAGAGGCATATATTTATTCCAATAAATCACTGAATCATTACAATACAAAATCATATAAAGTAAACACCAAAGAAAAACACCTAAAGAGAAAGGGTTTCACATTCTACCTCTTATTAGCTATAATCTCCTCTATGTTCTCCATAGAATTCTTCTCTAAAGACCTAGTTTCACCTCCTTCTCTTTCTCTCTTTCTTTTTGGTTAAAACTTTTTATTTTCTTTTCTTTTTACTTTATTATAAATCCTATATAATTTAATACTAATACAAATTAAATACAACACTTACAAAAATATTTATTATTTATTTTATTATTTATATTATCTTTTCATTTTCCTCAAATCCATTAACTCATTTAACAATAATTAGGTGATTATATTTACACCCTAACATTTTACTAAGTGATAAGAGAACGTCTGTTAGATATCTAAGTACAAGTGCATAACTTATTAGGCTAAGGCAAACAAAGCGACTCCAAAAAAACCCAAATCACAAGGTTAGCTAATTAATCGAGATAAATCCGACCCAAAATCGTAAATAAAAATAGCGGGTATTACATTCTACCACCCTTAAAGAAATTTCGTCATCTTAAATTAAGAACATACGTATAAACTTAAAATTCCAAAAACAATTCAATCAAGCAAGAATTCATAATTAATCGCATGAATTACACAAAAGCTAGAGTACAACAAATACATATAAGCAAGCAATACACCAATCAAATCAAACAAGAATGCTTAGTATCGCATCAACATATCAAATAATTTATTTACTGGTCTCATTCAAGATCTAAAGCCTAGAGCTCCGATACCAACTTGTAACACCCCGAATTCCCACCAGTGGTCAAACCCATATGGAGATCCGAACTCAAGCGTTACGCAGTGGAAAGAGACTTAAAGTTTATTTTTATACTAAACATAATTAAAACTTCATATACATGAGTTGATTCATACGGATTTACTAAACATCTTTAACAACATTTTAGTTCAAATTTACATTTCAAACAATTACAAGAAAACAACACAATCACTAAGCCACTCATTTCTAGCCTCAACAAGCGCAACTCTAATAAATGCAAGGATGTCAATTGGGGTGAGATGACAACTCAATAGAATGCATTCCCAATTCTCTAAAGATGCTCAAACATAATCATTTTATCAAGCAAAAACATATAACAAGAATGCATTACAACTTCAACGAATCAATGATATATTCAAGAATCACAATACCTCAATATTTTCGATAACTTATCCAAATCTAGAATTCAATCTATGGGTTCACAACATTAATTTTATTATCAACAAATCATCCATTTAGGGTCAACTCAACAATTCACATCAACAATATTGTTTTCAACAACTCATCCATTTAAGTTTCTACACGCCATTCACATATTAATATTGTCACGGCAAGCCATCAATTTACAATACCAAAATAATTGTCAACAAGTCATTCATCAATGATTCAAAACATCTATTCGCGTATTAATATGGTCACGGAGAAAACATGAGTTCAATTACATTATTCATGTTACCTACAAATACTTCAATTCGTATTTCGATACTTGAGTTCATAAACCCAATAAGGTTTCCAATAGAGATTTCAACACACGATTCACAAATTAATATTATCATCACAACAAGTAACCATGAGGTCATATTAATATCAACAATACTTTCGACAAATCTACCAATTTAGGTTTTAACAATTGAGTTCATGGTACGAATGTCCTTGGTTCGTACACCCACCTATCGTTTATCGGCACGGACAACCTCCATCGATGGTCAGGAACAAAAGTTCCTATGGGGATCATACCCATCTGCTCTTGGGGATCATTACCCGTTTCATTAATAGTACGAAAACCTTGGTTCGTACACCACCTATCGTTTTTCGGCACGGACAGCCGCCATCGATGGTCGGGAAACACAAGTTCCCATGGGGATCATTACCCATTTAACTCTCGGGGATCATTACCCGCCATTAACATGAAACATGTTTCATATAATGGTAAAACATGAACTCATTTCTTTTTTATAAATCATTTTCACAAATAACACAAGCAACCATGGCTTAACAACATGAATTTCATTCAAGTATTTAATCAAACACACTAGCTGCAACCACATTCCATTATATGTTTCATGGTGATAACTTTATCTGATCATCCTCAAATTTTACAGGAACATTCTTGACACATTATTATATAACATATCCAAAATTCACACCAAACCAACGGTTCAAACAAAAGATGTTGAATTTATAATGACAACATAAAAACTGGGCAGATTACATGTTGTTACCAAACAATTCATGATAAATTCATAACAATCTGAAATTGACCCAATCCAAAGCACACTGAAAGATAAGATGTTTATCTACAACTTTTATTAAGACCTCAAATCCTTATAATACCATTAAGACTTCCTAAGAACATCAAAATCACAGAAAGGCGAAACTGTCCAGAAATTCAGAAACTATCACCCAATTTCAAACAAACATTCAACGGTGAATTTACATTGGAAAATTCTCAAAGTTTAACAAGAGATACTCAATCATGTTTAATATCAATTAGATAAGCCTGATCATCAAAAAAAGGCACATATTTATTCGAATAAATCACTGAATCATTACAATACAAAATCATATAAAGTAAACACCAAAGAAAAACACCTAAAGAGAAAGGGTTTCACATTCTACCTCTTATTAGCTATAATCTCCTCTAAGTTCTCCATAGAATTCTTCTCTAAAGACCTAGTTTCACCTCCTTCTCTTTCTCTCTTTCTTTTTGGTTAAAACTTTTTATTTTCTTTTCTTTTACTTTATTATAAATCCTATATAATTTAATACTAATACAAATTAAATACAACACTTACAAAAATATTTATTATTTATTTTATTATTTATATTATCTTTTCATTTTCCTCAAATCCATTAACTCATTTAACAATAATTAGGTGATTATATTTACACCCTAACATTTTACTAAGTGATAAGAGAACGTCCTTAGATATCTAAGTACAAGTGCATAACCTATTAGGCTAAGGAAAACAAAGCGACTCCAAAAAAACCCAAATCACAAGGTTAGCTAATTAATCAAGATAAATCCGACCCAAAATCGTAAATAAAAATAGCGGGTATTACAACTGCCATATTTCAACTTTGTAACCTTGGTGTCCCACTTCGGTTTACTCTCGCCATGCTTGTCTTTTATTAGATTTCTCTACTTAGCATCAGGTTCCTTTTGGTATCGCCACAACCACTTGCACAAAAGAGCATCATTCATGATGTTCAAATCGCGGATTCATAACCCTCCCATTTCTTTGCTCTGGCAAACTTTATTCCACCCAACAAGAGGGTACTTATTATTCACATCTCGTGCTACTCAATGAAAACCTTCTCATCGATCCATTTAGCCGTTTTGAAATCGACTTTGGCATTGAAAAACTGACATCAAGTAAATGGCCGGTGAGCTCAAGCACGTGTTGAATAAGAACAAGCCTCCCTCCATATGTTAAAAGCTTCACACTCCCGGCCTTGAAGAATTTTTTCACTCCTTTCAATTACAGGATCCCGAGATAAGCTTGCTTCTATAAGACCCCAAATGGATACCTAAGTAATTTATAGGTAATTCTTCCAAGAGAGCACCCCAAACTAATATTTACTATCTCATTACAAGAAGTATTCCCGATCCTCGATTGCGGAACTTTCTTTAAGGATTAATTCCCAAACCCGAGCAAATTCGAAAGCAGATAAGAGTAGCTCTGATGTATTGAATTTGATCGGAGAGTCATTTGAAAAAAATAGGGTGTCGTCGGCAAAAGAGTAGATGTGTAACTTATTTTCCATGGTGGTGAACCTTGAAACCCTCATATAGTCCATTTTGCTCTAAATTTGATATCATCCTAAGATAGTACCTCCATCACCATTGTGAACGGTTGCTCTAAATTTGATATCATCCTAAGATAGTACCTCCATCACCATTGTGAATGAGAAAAGGATACAAAGCGTCACCTTGACGAAGCCCCCTCGAACATTTGAACATACTACCAGGGAAACCATTGTAAAGAATTGCGAAGTGTGGTGTTGACACACATGTGTACACCCATATCCTCCATTTGATACCAAAACCCATTTTCTGCATAACACGATCTAAGAAAATCCAACTGACCTTGTCGTATGCTTTTTCCACATCCAGTTTAAAAACCCATCCCGGTTTATCTTCTTTTATACTTGAATAGATGCACTCGTTGGCCATGAGAATGTTGTCTATAATCTGTCTCTTAGCTACGAAAGCCTTCTGTGAATCCGATATAAGTTTAGGTATAACTCTTTTCAATCTGTTAGACAAAACGTGGGTGATGATTTTGTATGAAATGTTTATTAGACTGATAGGCCTGAAATCCTTCACATCCTCCACACACTGTCTCTTTTCTAATGAGGACAATGAAAGTATTATCGGCTCGCCACCAATGAAATTTCTCTCATCAAAAACTTCACCATTGCCATATAATCCTCTCTAATTTAGTGAAGTTTGATATTGTTCAGAGTAAAAACTAGGGGGTGTGCAATTCGGCGAAGTTGGAGGGTGTTGCACACCCGTTTGGTTTTTTCTTCGAACAAGATGAAACTTCACTAATGAATTCTCTTTTCATTCAATTTTTCCCTTTGTTAGTGTTCACCATTGTCTTGTTTTCTTTTAATCTTTTACTGATTTTGCCAAACCCTTGATCTTTCTGAAACTTGTTGAAATTAGTAATGTTATGGAATGCAGCGAAGTAAAGCTAAGGATGAAGGAACACAATGGAGCAAGACACGTAGAGAGTTAGAGGGATTTTTTTTTTTTTTTTTTTTTTTTTTTTTAACATGTAGAATTAGTACCAAGAGCTTGAGTTAGAGAAATAGCTTGAAGCTACTATTATTGGTATGTTAGTGAGTTATATTTTGGGCCAATTACAAAATGGTCATACTTTTTGTAATTCGTTCACAAAATGATCAAACTTTTGTAATTCGTTCACAAAATGGTCATACTTCCATCCAATTTAACACTTTTGAATAAAACAGTGTTAACTTTTCCCAAATACCCTCCCACAAATAATCCTCCTCATTTAACTAAGTGGTTGAGGTGGTGGTGATAAAGCGGCGGTGGTGGTGGTGGTGGAGGCTTAAAAATCTTCGCTAAACCCCTGAGGTGAAGCGATGAACCATTTCGTGAATGCTTTGTAACGATCCCCGAATGCGTTCTAACGATATGTAAGTCGGCACCACCACCAACACATAGCACCACCGTCAAAAAAAATAATATAATGAAGTCAAAATTTGAAATTGTGTATGAAGGGATAAATAGGAAGGATAAAGAGGTAATTTCATTAACATATTTAACTGTGAGTCACCACTTAACTCTCCACTTAACGGAAGTATGACCATTTTGTTAATAATTTGTAAATAAAGATGACTGCTTTTGTAAATCGGGTCTTAATAGTAGGACTGTTTTGTAGATTTTCCTTATATTTTCAGTTTGATAAAGAAAAAGTTTGATGTTTAAGTTGCCAAATATAGTAAATTTTTACATAATCCTAGTCTAAAGTATATGGTAAAGAACTTGAGAAACAAGCTGATTGGTTTGGTGGTTGATTCATGAGCTTAAAATGAAGCATTTTGTGTGGGAGAAGGAGAGGTTGTAAATGCGATTTGAAAATTGTAAAATTCTTCTGAAAAAGCTTAAAATACATCAGGGGATGTAGCTCACATGGTAGAGCGCTCGCTTTGCATGCGAGAGGTACGGGGTTCGATACCCCGCATCACCAATACAAGTTGTGTACCACATCTGAAAGATTTATTTTTTTCTTTTTAAGTTGCGTGTAGTAGAAATTTGAGAGACTGTAGTAAATTTGAACTAATTATCCCAAATCTGAGAAGACTGTACGTCTCGTAGCCGACTGAACGGCGAGGTGTAACCTACTAAAAAAAATTCTGTTCCATGTAAACACTGCAGTAACAAGAGAGCGTGCACGTGAATCAAAAATTACCACCCCATATACTTTAAACGTCCACCCATTGAGACAAGACAAGGTCACAAGAGAGTACATAGGTTGGTTGCTGTCCTAGCTGAAGCCATTAAGTGTACTTCAACTCACTCAGTCATTTCCACGTATGTCCTTAACCATTTCTTTTCACCCAAAATTCATTTAATTTCTTCATCTTCTTTCATTGACGCAATCAAAATCCAAAAATGATACTAACTCATCATATATGCTGTAATAATGCACCTAACACCCATCATGCTGTAAAATGCACCTAACACCCACGCATTTCCAATTACCTCGGTGAACTTATTCACCTATAGCTAGCTGTTCATTCTCTATATAACATCACACACCCCATACAAAATATTCACAATCAAAAAAAAATTCTCCGGAGTTTCTCACCGATCTCTCTGCAATCTCTAGATTAGGCTTTGGAAGAAGAAGAAGAAGAAGAAGAAAAACAAAGGTTTTTCTCACTTTCTTTCCTATACTGCGTTTTCGACTTTTAAGTTTATGGCTAATTGGTCGTTATATTTGTTGTTCTCTTTAAGTGTTAAGTTTGATGGGTTTTTTCATTGAATCTGCAGGGAAACAAATGGGTTACAGCAGATTGGAAAGTGGTTATGTATGGGAATTAAATGTGGTGGAAACAAGAACCTCTTTGAATTTATCGCAGCATAATGTTATGTGAACCAAAACTGAATAATAGAAGATGGCACACTGGAACTAGTAGATCCGGGTGTTTTACCAAATACATATCGGGACTGTAAGCACAGCCAATTCTAAACAGTCTCCACAAATATAGGAAGTCGTTCAGTGAACCAAAACTGAGTCTAGTCTTCAACAGATATTTCCGAATAATAACTAGGATCTACATGTATTTCTCTTTACAGTTTTGACCAATGTAACTGTTTTATGATATAAATAAGAGAACCAAATCTCCACATCTCTTGTGGAAGATATTCTACCTAAAAATACCTCTTCTCTTGGTATCAGCCATGGTATCAGCCATTGATCCAAGCTTCCAAATATCCAAAAAAAAAAAAAAAAAAAAAAAAAAACCAAAACTCAAAACACCAAAGAAAAAAAACCCTAATAAAAAATGGCAGACAACACCAACACTCTTCGCCAGGTTCAAATACATCACCTGGTGACTCTTAAACACACTGAAACAAATCACCTACTTTGGAAAGCTCAGTTCCGACCTATTCTGAAAGGGTATGATCTCACTGGCTTTGTAAATGGATCTAAAGCCAAGCCTGCTAGAACACTTCCTGAAAGTGAAGACATTAATCCAGCTTTTACTGCATATGAATCACATGATTCATTAATCGTTGGATGGCTCAACTCAACACTAACCCCGTATACTAAGCACCGCTATAGATCACTACAGCTAAGGAAATTTGGGACAAATTGGAAGTGAATATGCTCCAAAGACTTTTGCTCACCAGAGTTGCCTCAAGAAGCAACTTCACTGCATGAATAAAGGTAATAAGTCCTTGAAAGCTTATCTCAATGATGCTAAAAAATTGTTTGACCATCTTGCAGCATCTGGATACACTGTCACATCTGAAGAAAATAAACAGTGTATTAGTAATGGACTAAATCAAACCTATGATCCAATCGTCACTGCTCTTAGCGTTGTCGAAGGAATGGATATCCAAACCTTTACATCTCATCTGCTTTCTTTTGAGATGCGTGTTGAACAACAGCTTGCTCAAATCCAAGAACCTGTTGCAAACTATGTTGCCTCCAGCTCGGTTGGATCTGGCAGGAATGCACAACGACGGTTTAACAATCAACACGGAGGGCCAAATCCTCCAAACAACAACAATAACCGTCGACCACAACAACAACAGAGAGGTGCAAAAATGGAGATATCTTGTCAGATCTCGCAAAAGAGGAACCACATCGAGGCATCATGTTTGTTGGTTTTGCTATGAGAAAAGCAATGCCAATCAGCAAAAAACACCGGCAGCTTATATGGCTTTTCCTGGAGGCCCAGCTGAACAGCAGTGGGTGAATGATTCTGGTGCTACTCACCATTTGACTGCTGATGTTAGGAACTTGTGCATCCTCATGAGTATGAAGGAACAGATCAAGTTCGTGTTGGTAATGGTAATTCTTACAAATTGCGCATATTGGTAACACTACATTTACTTATAATATGCGATGTTTTCATTTGAATAACGTATACCATGTACCAAAGATAAAACGAATCTGCTCTCGGCTTATCAATTACGTAAGGATAATAATGTCTACTTTGAGTTTCACACCAAGTAGGACAAATGCACGGGAACAACACTGCTAAAGGGGAGGAATGAGAATGGGCTTTACATTTTTGATGGTGTAGGAGAGATAAACTAGTCGATACCTCCAACATCTTTTCTATCTGCGCCTTTACCCGTGTGGCACCATGCGGCTAGGCCATCCTATGCTAAGCACGGTTTCAAAAGTTATCAATAATTTTTCCTTCCTGTTATGAATAAGAAGATTGAATTCTCGTCACTCTTGTCATCTTAGAAAGAGCAAGAAACTTCCTTTTCTCGTAGCGCAACAATCTTTGATAAACCTTTAAGTTTGGTTGTTTCGATATATTGGGTTTCTCCACAAATTTCAAGAAATGGTTTTCGTTATTACATGCTGTTAATGGATGTTTATTCTCATTATACGTGGGTTTTTCCTTTGGTCAAAAGATCTGATGCATTAACTGTCTTTACTTTGTTTCACAAACAAGTTGAAAACTTGACAGGCCATAGGATAAAGGTCTTCCAGTCTGACAATGCTCTAGAGTATAAGAAATTCACCTCATATCTTAACAATTCAGGTATTCAACATAGATTTTCATGTCCACATATCTCAGCTCAAAATGGTCTTGCAGAACGGCACATTAGGCACGTAACTGAAAGTGGCCTCGCTCTTTTGTTTCATGCACATATTCCAAAAGAATTTTGATCTGAAGCTTTTACTACTGCATGTTATCTTATTAATAGGGTTCCAAAATCTTCCACTGAAACAAAAAATCCTCTAGAGTTACTATACAATAAGCAGCCATATTACAATTTCTTGCGTGTTTTTGGGTGTCTAGCTTATCCCTGTCTACGTCCATACAATGCGAATAAGTGGAACCCTAGGTCTTTGCCTTGTATCTTTCTAGGGTATAGTCCTGCTCACAAAGGATATGTCTGTCTTCATCAACCAACGAACCGTCAGTATATCTCACGCCATGTGATATTCGAAGAAAGCACATTCTCATTCTCTCCTCCTCAACAAAGACAGGCTCCTGAGCTTTGTCAAGCCACTCATTATACAAGCACGGATATTCTTGGTTCGTCAATTTTCGCACCAAAGACAACTTGCACCTCTCCGCTACATCATCAAGTCGGGCAACCAACTCTCCGCAGAATCCAAACTCGCCCGCTCCAACTCCGATATGTCTCCAAAGGTCATCCAATGCAGCAGTTGAGAAGTGTCTTCACCTGCGCTCTCGTCTTCATCGCATTACTGAGGTTCAACAGTAATGATCCAAACACCTGTACCAGGTCATTCTATGATAACGCGAGGGAAAGCCGGGCATTTCAAAGCCTCGTTCGAACCGACGCTCCAAAGAACAAAACACCCATTGCGACGATGATGAGTTTATGGAACCAACATGTTACTCTCCTGGGCATGTAAAATTCCACAAAGTGGAGAGATGCCATGGATGTTCAAATCAATGCGTTGTATTTAATGGCACATACTACTGGTTAAGTATGAGAATGAAATGAATGTTGTCGGTTCAAAGTGGGTATTTCGTTAAGCACAAGCCTGATGGCACCATTGATCTTCAAGGCTCGACCGGTAGCAAAGGGGTTTAACCAACAAGAAGGAATTGATTATGTGGAAACGCTTTTCTCCGATCATCAAACCTTGTACAACTGGGTTGGTTCTTTCAATTGCAGTCATGAACCAATGGGAGTTATCAATTGGATGTAGAAAACGCTTTTCTACATGGTGTTTTAGAGGAAGATGTTTACATGAAGCAACCTCCCTGGCTATGTTGATCAAACTTACCCAAATCACGATGCAAGTTACATAAGTCTCTCAGACGGACTTAAACAAGCTCCGAGAGCTTGGTTTTCTAAACTTCAGCAGCCATCTTCTTCAACTTGGGTTCACCGCCTCCATCACGATTCTTACCTATTCGCATGGAAAAACTGAGAGCTCAACCACTTATGTATTAGTTTATGTTGATGACATAATAGTCACAGGTTCGGACTCTAATCTTCTTGATCGACTTGTCACTGATTTGGGTGCTGCTTTTGCAGTTAAAAACATGGGTGCACTGTCTTATTTTCTGGGAGTAGAAGTTCTTAAACAAGGCTCCAACCTGGTGCTATCATAAAGGAAATACATTGCTGATTTGCTGCGTAAGAGTAAACTTGATGGCGTCAAACCAGTTTCAACACCTTTGGCATCTAACATCAAGCTTCGCAAACAGGGAAGGATTGGGGAAAAAAATGGTCGTTCAACACCTTTGGCATCTAACATGAAGCGTCTACCATTTTTATTTTTGTTTAAAGCAGCACCCAAGGTAACAAAGTAAAACAAATGGATCATCGGATATTGGAAACTAGTTTTATATGGGAATATGGTGGAAGTATACAAAAACATCTTTGAATTGATTGCAGCATTATGATATGTCCTCTCATCTAAAGAATGTGTAAACTCTTGCCTTAGCTATATATCAAGTCTTTTAAATCATTAGAAAGACGGGTAAAACCGTTAATAACTTCCATATAGTATTAGAGACGCGGGAAGGACACTCTTCCAAGTAGAAGAAGTTTCTAGCATTTTTATTACTTGATGATCTAATAAGGGTTGATGATCATCATTAAAAATATCGTTTTGCAGTTGCTCCATTTCAACAGCATTAATAAAAAGAGCTTTGTATTCTAATCGTGAGTTAGTTATAAGCTCACCAATTTACTGAATAAATTTACATCTTTTTTACTTTTACTAATTGCAATCTCTTTTTACTCTAGCTACTTGACAATTTTTCGTTTGAAAATTGAAACACAACAATTATTATAGAACAACCATCGTTCGTTGATCGCCCACTCAAGTGACAGAGGTTCACCTAACAAGATACTAGCCCTCTCAAATATCGGAATCAGCTCTTCTAGCCAACAATTATATTGAATTGTTCGCAATTAGTTGGAAGTACTTAACGCTAAATTATCGTTGTGCAAAAGTGATTTTTGGAGCGTTAAATGTTTTAACACTCCGCCTGTGAATTCACAAGCAAGTTCCGCAAAAATGAAGAAACTCACTTACGAGTTGTCTCTTTAGGCCATGGTTTTTGTCTGTGAACTGCGAACAGCCATAGTGAGTGGGTAAGCTAATGCACAACCCAACTTGGAATAGATCAGCTGACACCAACCAAAAACTTCAGCTAGACCGGTTGAATGAAGACATGACGTATATATATATTAATCTTTGCTCTATGACTTTTCTCAATCTCTTAAAAATAAAGTCTGCATTCACTTAGATGAATGTTCAATGAGGTACAGTGTTAACACAACATAGTCGGTGTACAATGTGACTCAACATTGTACACGGTGGTTTCTCTTTTTAAGAGTTTCCTATCTTTCGTACTCTTGTATGTTAGGAAGTTATACTCTGTTAAGGAAATAGGTTAACTTAGAGTTCAAGATTATTCATGTATATAAGTTGACAAATCTTCTTGTAACGATGCATATTAAGTTAATAACAAAACAAAGTTCTGTTAAAGTCTTGTTCTTCCTTCTTAAACTCTTCTTATCTTCTTCTGTTAGTTCTAAAGTTAAACTAAACCTATAAGTTCTATCTTGGTATCAGCTAGGGTTAGGTCCTCCACATCCATGTCTACCGAATCTTCAACTATTTCTTCTACCAGTGGTGTTCTAATGTCTTCAACCGTCTCTTCACAGTCTTCGGTTATGGCCTCCGTTCAGTTCTCTCAACCTCACCATATCATAACAGTTAAACTTGATGAAAACAACTATTCCTTGTGGCGTGCTCAATTTTTGCCATATCTTCAGGGTTACGAACTTGATGGACATGTTACTGGTATGAAACCCTACCCAGCTTCTCATGTTGATGGTGCTGCTCCTTCACCGGCTCTTCTCTCTTGGACAAAACAAGACCAAATCTTAGTAAGTTGGCTATTCTCATCTCTTACACTTGTTGTTTTCGACATGTTCATCGTCTTACAACTTCAAAAGCTATTTGGGACTCTCTTGAAGCTCAATATGCCTCCAAATATGATGCACAAATTCATCATCTTCACTGTGAGCTACGTGCTCTTAAAAAGGGGTCAAAAACTATGCGAGAATATATAAATCATGCTCGAGACTTGGTGGATAGTCTTGCTGCTGCCAATACAACGGTTACTGACAAAGAATTCCGTCACTGTGTTCTCGCTGGTCTTAACAGTTCGTATGATGCTATTGTTACCTCCTTGACTACTACGATGAGTTCGCTAACTGTGGAAGATTTTCTTACCTTCCTTTCAACATTTGAGTTACGGATGGAGCATCATAACAAGGCACTGCAAACTCAGCCTGTAGCAAATGTCGCCTCTCAGTCCCGTGGCGCTTCTTCAGCATCACCTCGCTTCCACAGTCCCGGCCCACAAACTCTGCATCAACCTCAGCTAAGCCCAGTTCTGCAAACTCCACTCGGTCCAACTATGGAACGAATTCGTCCATGTCTACTTACGGAGCAAACAGATTTTCGAACATCAACAACAACTCACGGTTTTCAGCTCCTTCCTCACAACATAATAAGTATGAACTTCCTTGTCAACTTTGTGGACGTCCCAATCATGAAGCACCGGATTTTTGGAACCGATTTGATCGTAGCTTTCGTCCTCCACGCCGTCAACCACCAGCTTCCGCACCACGTGCCTATTCTTCTCAAACTGGTTTATTGCCAACTCCTCCATGGACTCCTGCAGTGGTGCTACGGATCATATAACGAATGATCTTTCTCGTCTCCAGTTTACAAATGAGTACACTGGTCCCGATCAAATTCAAATGGTTAATGGATCTTCTATTCCAATTTCTAATGTTGGATCTTCTGTTTTGGGAACTCCCAACCGTAAGTTACAGCTTCGTAATGTTCTTTTTGCACCACAAATCTCTCATAACTTATTGTCAGTGTCTCGTCTTACAACTAATAATAATGTCTTATTTGAATTTCATACAAATTTTTGTCTTGTGAAGGATCGATGTACCGGGAAGGTTTTAATTCGCGGCAGTAGGAAGGGTGGTCTTTATCAACTTGATGGTTCGTCTAAGTCTCCTAAAGTTTAAATAGGTGAACGCGCTAGCTTGCAAGACTGGCACTCTAGATTGGGACATCCAATGATGCGTATACTCAGAAAGTCGTCTCTCGCCACTGCTTTCAAATGGACTATTAAGTTTTGTTCATCCTGTCATGAACATAGGAGTCATAAGTTACCTTTAATTCTAGTAAAACTACTTATTTGCATCCATTATATTTAATTGTCTCCGATGTATGGGGACCTTCTCATATTTTATCTAATTAAGGTAGGGCTGCACATGGGCGGGTATGGGCGGGTATAAGCTCAAACCAACCTCGCACCCACAAAGTCGCGGGTTTTTTCCATAACCAACCCCGTACCCATAAACAAATGGGCGGTTTTGTTACCCACCCGCCGGGTAGAAGCGGGTTTGGGTTTAAACCCGCTTAAACCCGCAATAATTAGATATAATCCAAAAATTAGATATACTGATCAGAAGAGGAGGAGTTCGCTATAATCTGCTGCACCACATTGAAATTTTCAAGATTACAATCCATGGAGTCCGCTTTAATATATTTCATGACGCGTGCAAACTAATTATAATGATAGCAAATCGAATACGCTTCGCTTTATTTTTGATGGTAAAGAAATCTCTCAACGTTAAGAAGGCCACTCTTAAATTGGCACCTCTGTGATATGTTCACACACAAGACACCAACAACCATTGAAAACTTGAAGTCCTGGGAAAAAGGGACAAAAGAGGTGGTCTAGGGAGCGAGCCAACTTCTCAAGGCCAAAGAAGGATTAGCCAGAATCAACGGTGTATATTGAGCGGGTTTTTCGGGCAGATGGGCGGGTATGACCTAAAACCAACCTCGCACCCACAGACAGCGGGGTTTTTTTCTTAACCAACCCCGCACCCACAACGGGCGAGTATGGGACAAAAACCCACGGGTTTAACGGTGCACGGGCGGGTATGGGTATCGTGGGTGGGTCTTGTGCACCCTAAATTAAGGTTATAAATATTATATTATTTTCATTGATGCGTTTAGTCGTTTTACTTGGATGTTTCCTATGTCCCAAAAATCTGATGTCTTTTCTATATTTTTACTGTTTCAAAAGCATGTTGAAAATATTTTTAATCGAAAAATCAAAATTTTTCAATCTGATAATGCATCAGAGTATCGCAAACTTACTTCGCATCTTCAGAAACTTGGTATTTTTCATAGATTTTTGTGTCCATACACTTCTAAACAAAATGGTTTAGCGGAACACTGTCATCGTCATATTCGTGAAACTGGTCTTACTATTCTAAACATGGATTTTGTACCATCCTCGTTTTGGTACGATTCTTTTTACACTGCTTGTTATTTAATGAATCGTGTTCCTTCCACCTCCATTAGTAATTCATCTCCATATGAAGCTCTTTTTGGTATTTCACCGGATTACACCTCTCTTATGTATTTGGTTGTCTATGTTATCCTCACTTACGTCCGTATAGGTCTCACAAAATGGAGCCTCTCTCCTCTCCATGTGTTTTTATTGGTTCTAGTCCATCTCAAAAAGGCTACAAGTGTCTTCATATTCCTACGGGTCGTATTTATGTAAGTCGTCATGTTGTTTTTGATGAGACTACTTTTCCCTTTGTCTCTACACCTTCGCCGACGTCGATCTCTTCTCACGTAACGACTTCACCTTTATTGGCTTCATTACCACCAGTTTCTGTTACTAGATCCAATACTACACCTGTGTTGCCAGTTCGCACATTTAATGATAATTCTAAAGTTAGTTCTAAAGTTAATCTCTTCTCATCTTCTTCTGTTAGTTATAAAGTTAAACTAAACCTATAAGTTCTATCTTACAGAGATACATCAAAAATATGTGCACCCGATGACATACCAAGACCGTCCATCTGCTTAAGCTAGCATCCCTACTAGGATTTTGGATACGGATATATTTTTGCCTTGGCATTTGGCACCAAACTTAGTCCACTCGGCCTCACCAAGAACCATGATTAAGACACGCTACAGGTCAAGACTTGAGAAAAGTGCCGTTTTTGCAAGGATGCATCAGTCATATGCTTTCTGTGGTCATGGCCTCCATGGGTCACCCTTTCACTGTGCAAAATCCAAAAGAGCATAGAGAGACGGAGTACTGGTTAGTGATGGACCATTGACTAAATTAGAAAAACGATTGATGCATTACCAACTTGTGAACTAAGCAGCAATTACAATACTTAAAATTAAAAAACGATAAACAGCGGATAGACTCTGGAAAGTGATGAATTTAGTATGTATTTGGATTGTGGCATTTATGGCTGCTGGCGTTCACGTAAGGCTAGATGCTGGTGTTCCCTTCTTGTGTGTTTCTATATAAATGAGTCGTTTCTCTCTACTCATTCGTGAAGGGAGAAATGAAATTCAAGTGCTTATAAAAAAACCTGAAACTCTATCACTTAAGTTTTATCTTCTTGGGTAGCAAGGGAGAGGAGAAGAACAAAAACGTCAGCCTTAGTTTTATCTTTTTTTTCCTTTTATTAAATGTTAAATGATTCTTTGTTTAATAGAAATTCCGTATCAAGGGAAATAAATGGATTTTGCATGGGAATGGGGTGATGGTGGAAGAGATACTCTAAAACCTGATCAATCAAGACATAGCATTATGGTATTTCCTCTCGAAACAACTGTAAGTTGAATTCACTTGATCTTGACTCCTTTTAAGTGATTTAAGAGCATGCATTTTTATTTTTTATTTTTGTTTGATGGATTTAAACTCTGTAGGTGTTCATACGCACAAGGAAACTATCTCTTCGTAGATCACTACGCCCACGTACTCCTTCAAAATTTAGACCTGTGATCATTAAGCAATCCCTTGAGAGAGGAGGTGGTAAATTATGAAGCGTTGCAGATATTAGGTCTCTCGGAAACGCTGCCTCGTTTGGTTGTGTTTGATCTCCAATTAATTATACTCTCATGGCCATTTTCTCTGAATATATTTTAGACTAAACCTTGTATAATTATTAGAAAAATGTTACTGCATTCTATGTTATATTTCATGGAAAAATTGAAGGATGCTAGTACTCCATTTATGATGACTGTGTAATGTCATGGAAATCAAGGATGCTTTTATATTTTTATTTGATGATATAATGTAAGAAAACCACTCAAAAATAAATTAAATCACCTTCATCTGAGCTGGTTCTCCTTTGTTTCTGAAAGGAAAAAATCACTGCACGAATCATTCGGACCAACCCATTATCATGATCAAGACTCGAGAAGAGTTCTGTTTTTGTAAAGATGCCTATGGTCATAGCCATGAATGAACCACCAGTAGTAGTACAGCCTTAGATGGTAAATTAAAGAGACTAAAGAGATCAGTGATATTGGACCACTGACTAGATTAGAAACACGATTTGATGCATCACCTACTGATTCTGAATTATGCTCCAGTACTGCTTAAATTAGGAAAATGATAGAATTTTAATTAGCATCTCCGTAAGTGACCACAGATCTTATTTCATTGTGCAAATGCATGCAAAGATTAAGAATAATGCAGAGTTCAAATTATTTTCCAGCTGTGCTTCTTAGATATGCAGTCAAGAACAATGTTAAATATCTCCGAGCTTCCACATAGAATCAATCTTTCTTCCACTAAACTTAATATTCCTATGGCAAAGACCACTACCCACTATTGAAGAAGAAAATGTTTGTCACATTCAAATTATTCGGTTCCAGCTGCACGCCAAAGACGTTAAAATTCGATATGCAGTCAAGAACAATGTTAAATAAAATCTCCGGCCCAAAGAGCAGTCCACATAGAATCAAATTCTTTCTTCCACTAAATACTTCATATTTTGATGCCTCATTGTTTTAGCCAAAGACCAATTTATTTCTAATAATACATGTACTAACTAAAATATCTCAAAATATTTATTTTGAAACATCAAATAAGAAGAAAACGGCACAACACGTTTGTCATTTAGCACACCACAACACAAAGTAATCCATACGAGACGGGACTTCCTCCCATTTACACCTCTACGAGAGGGTCCTCCCATCTGTCGTCTCTATAAAGGTGATCAATCTGTACTCGTTTGTCCCACTTTTGTCCCACCTTTAGTGTTTTCGCATAACAACTATCGACGTCTAGGTTGGCCTTCTCCGATTCCTATGGGAATTTGGATAACCCTCGACTATATTTTTGAATCGGCATTTGGCATCAGACTCAGTCACCTGGACTCACTAAGAATCATGATTAAGATGTCACAGGTACAGACATAATTAGCAAGAGTACTGCTGTTAACTAGAGTGCTGTTTTCGTAAGGATGCCTGCATGTGGTCATGACAGCGCATGGGTCACTATTTCATTGTGCAAAGAGAAGATACAGAGATGGAGGGATGAGTGATGGACCACTGACTAAATTAGCAAAACCATGTGATGCATCACCAACTTGTGATGAGCTAAGCTCCAGTACCAGTACTGCTTAAATTAGGATTAGGAGATGGTTATCATATGGAATCAAATTCTTACTGCCACTAAATTAACTCCATGATCTCGAAAGGGGCGTGTGGGAACATTGCAAATAAAGGTGATTCCAACAGTGCAGTGGACACAAATAAAGTACTTCGTCCTTCGCATATGAAAGCCACATTGATGGCCATGGATTCATTTCAGAGTTTTTGTACCTCATCATGCATGGCCCCAGAGTTCGTATATATTGAGCTAGCTTTGCAAAAGGATGCAAAAGGTTAATAGAGTGATGGGCCACTGCCAGCTACTAAGAAGATGAAGTTGAGATTTTTGACATTAGACTTTGAGTAGTATTTATGCATCACCATTGTGAATTACCCTAGCTAGGCAATTAAAAAATGATTCCATATCTTCGCATATGCTTCTTGCATGCATGTGCTGCATGTCCCCATGATCAGTGATGGGCTACTGACTCTGAGAGGTACTCTCTATCCACTATCTATAAACCAGTCTATAAAACTCTCCTCGTTCTTCATTTCTCTATAAAGTTTTTCCATCTCTGCCTAAATATTTGGTAATTGGCTTAAATTCTGGTGTCTCATCAGTTTTTCTCTAGATCAGTTTCACTCTCTCTACAATTTGCTGTCTCTAGATTAGGGTTTGGAAGAAAAGACAAAAGGTCTATTGATCCTACTATATCTTGCATTTCCGGCTTATTTTTTGGTGTTGTGCCCCCTCTATACTTTTAAGTTACTGGTTGGTTGTTAATATTTCTTGTGATCTTAATGTAAGTGTTGGTGTGTGTTTTTTTTTTTCTTTTAATCAGGGCAACAGTATAAAACAAATGGATTGTATATTGAAAAGTGGTTTTATATGGGAATGCGGTGGAAGCACCAGAACCTCTTTGAATTGATCGCAGCAGCATTATGATATGTCCTCTCATCTAAAGAACATTAAGTCGTGTTAAATGACAATAGTCAAGTATCCTCCCACACTTGATGGTCCTACGAACCTAGTCGGAGAACTTGGTAGAACTATATAGTAAAGATCCAAGCAAGCGGGATGTTATGCAAGCTTCGTAAACCTGCAAAGGTAACGGGAAATTCCAATATATTGGTTTTAGTCAGACTTCAGACTATATATGTATGTCTGTTATTAGAGCATCATCACAAAGCGAATCGTAGCGGAGATCGGAATAGGGAAAATAAATCCATAAATGCAACCGCGCATGTTCTGATACACATCATGATGGACAAAGGAAAAGGATACCCCCGGGAAGAAGCCACTGCTGATAATAATCATTAACATTAAAGCAACTCTATACACCTGGTCTTCTATGTATAAAGAGCTTAGAATCTTTACTTTTAATGATTTTATGTGTAGATGAGAAAAATTTAAAGACAACATGTAATCCCATCGCTTAACTATTGTACTTCGTGTTTTTCTTGTGCTTTCTCAGATTTATCTGTTACCACCTTTGGAAAACCAATTTGATGAAAACCAATTGAATCAAAAAGGGATGAAATTAAAGAGGAACTGAAAGATAAAGACAGTGCAGATGTACTGAAGATAAAAATTCAAAGAACGGGAAATGCAGAAAACTTATTCCCCGCTTCATTCCTCGTGGATTAGTTTCTTGCTGTTTACATTTTTGAAATTAAACTTTTGGGTGAAAGGAGAAGAAATCATGATTTCCCACATCTCATATCCAGAGGGAAAATTATTGAAACCATCTATAAGGCCATTATGAAATCTCCCATTGAGTCACTGGTGCTATAACAACGGTCGTGAATTGATTTGAAATGATCTTACACTCCAATTTTAATAAGCTACAAAAGTATGCATCATCATGGCTTGAGAACATACTGGGACAGTATCCCACGTGAAATTAGTTTTTACGAAATGAACAGAAGCCACGTTTATCGAATAAATATAACTTAACCAAAAAGAGAATAACTCCCATAAATCTCTAACGGCAAAAGTAAAAAATGGATTGTATAAAAAATCTTTTCCCTGCTTGTGATAAACAATTTAACACTTAGATTTGGGAAATGGTTCTTTGTTATCCAATTTCAACATGCAACAACTCATATATCACATTCCTTGAAAAATCGAGACGAAGGTTACCAATTCATATACATGAACAACTACTTGTTCGGCTAAGTGACTGCATTATTTTTGTACCTTCTTCTCCCAGTTCTTTCAACGAAATTAACGTATTTTTATGAGGGAATACTTGACGAAATTGTTTCTTAATATGCACCAGCGTTTTCGAGGTAGAAGCTTTTGCGTCATAAATGTCGAGATAGCTGGAACCGTAACCTAAGACATCACCACTCTTTGTAAATGCTAACGGTGTGCTATCTGTGACACTAGTAAATTCTTTAGTCCAACCCAATGACAGGTGTTGGTCCTACTCTTTCATGTCATTGTTATCATTCTTCTTTTCATATAGCCATGTATCAGAATACCAGTCCTGCTTACTGTCCGAAAGAGCACATATATATGCCCAAAATAAAAACCCAGTTAAAACTCCAAATTTGACGTCATAGAAGCCTACTGGCGGTAGAGGTGGTGAAATAGGTTCACGAAAGTTTTCATCAGCCAAATCGAAGACCGTAATATTCCTTGTTTGCCTGTTCATCCAATGAAGAGCTCCATTTAAGTTTTCATAATAATGGTTAAACTTAATATCGAATTCTCCAACGGTTCTCCAACCATTGCGACTGCCAAGAGTGTATACCATGTGTTTATGGGTGAAAATCGTTTCTGATTTCGGTAATTTCGGTGGGTGAATGAGAAACTGATTCAAACCCTAAACAAATGTGCTGCACGTGAGCACTTTATAGGTTCGAGAGATCAATCCGTACAAGTCCGGCCTAAACCAAGAAATGGCCGTTCCAGACTTGCTTCGGTCACAAAGTGGAGGATAAGGGTTGATTTGGGGAGGGAAGCAAAGAAAGGTGTTGAGGAGAGTAGATCTCGACTTGTATCGAAAGTGAAAGCTTAGGAAGATTGCAAGAGATAAAAGCTTTTGGGAGAGCTTGCAAAGTCAGCTTTCCGAGAGTGCAAAGTGTAGTGTATTTCTCCCGACCGAGACTCGTTGTCCGGTGGAAATAGGTAAGACCTATTTATACAAGTCGAGATTGAAACGTACTCCGGCCTCATGAAGGAAGAGAGTAAAGGGTGAAATAATGGGAGGAGGTGGTAACTCAGATGGTTTAATGGGTGAAAACGTTTTTCACCATTATTTCCTCTTTTATTTGACCGCTTTATTCCTTTTCACGCTTTCTTAATGTGAGCGTAGTGTACGATCTTTGTCAGACCGCCAAACCAAAACCCTAAAAGAAGCATCCCCGCTTTGTGTTGATGTCTCGAGTGTTGGTTGCATCTTGAGTGCAAGTGGCGCTGCTAGTGGCGCGTATGGCATGTGCCAATGGCATGTGCGGAATGCCTTGGTGGTAGGTTGCACGGTTTGCAAGTTTTGGCTACCGCGTGTGCGTTTGGCATGTGCCAATGGCATGTGCGGAATGCCTGGTGGTAGGTTACACGGTTTGCAAGTTAGGCTACTAGCGTGTGCGTTTGGCATGTGCCAATGGCATGCGTCCATTAGGGCCGTGACCTTGATAGGGAAACCAAATTAGCAAGCATGTTGGCATGTGCCAATGGCATGCGTGGCCGTTAGGGCCGTGATAAGAAACTAGCTAGCAAACATGTTGGCATGTGCCAACGGCATGCGGGCCATTAGGGCTGTGACCTTGATAGGGAAGCTAGCTAGCGAGCATGTTGGCATGTGCCAATGGCATGCAATCCGTTAGGGCCGTGACCTTGATAGGGAAGCTAGCTAGCGAGCATGTTGGCATGTGCCAATGGCATGCGGGCCGCGTTAGGGCCGTGATAGGAAACTAGCTAGCAAGCATGTTGGCATGTGCCAATGGCATGCGAGGGCCATTAGGCCGTGACCTTGATAGGGAAGCTAGCTAGTGGCGTGTGTGGCATGTGCCAATGGCATGCGGGGCCGTTAGGGCCGTGACCTTGATAGGGAAGCTAGCTAGCGAGCATGTTGGCATGTGCCATTGGCACGTGACGTCCATGTTGACCTAGTTGCATGTTTTGCAAGCCTAGGGCGCCATGTTTGGCGTGGGCCAAAGGCATAGCGGCTTAGAAATATGGCTTGCGGCACGTGTTGGCATGTGCCAATGGCACGTGCGGCCATGTCAATCTAGTTGCAAGTCTTGCGAACCTAGGGCGCTATGTTTAGCGTGGGCCAAAGGCATAGCGGCTTGGAATTATGGCTTGCGACACGTGTTGGCATGTGCCAATGGCACGTCGTATGCCATGTTGACCTAGTTGCAAGTCTTGCAAGCTTAGGGCGCTATGTTTGGCGTGGGTTAAAGGCATAGCGGCTTTGGAATTATGGCTTGCGACACGTGTTGGCATGTGCCAATGGCACGTGCGGCCATGTTGACCTAGTTGCAAGTCTTGCAAGCCTAGGCGCTATGTTTGGCGTGGGCCAAAGGCATAGCGGCTTAGAAATATGGCTTGCGCACGTGTTGGCATGTGCCAATAAAGACGCGGCCATGTTGACCTGGGCTTGCAAGTCTTGCGAACCTAGGGCGCTATGTTGGGTGTGTGCCGAAGGCATAGCGCTCGAATTTGGCGTTGTTGCCATGGTGCGCAGATGCGGCTTGTTTTGGCATGGTTGCCATGGTGCGCAGAGTGCGGCTTGGTTTGGCATGGTTGCCATGGTGCGCATATGCGGCTTGGTTTGGCATGGTTGCCATGGTGCGCAGATATGCGGCTTGGTTTTTGGAATTAGGGTTACGTATTTGAAAACCCTAATCCAATTATTTTGAAAAAAAAATACCCCTATTAATTATTTACACCGAGTTAAATTCTCTTAGTTAATGTGTCATGTAACACTAGGTCATGGGGTTTTACGATTTTACCCTTGTCTAAAATCCACTATCAACATTAAGTCCCCCGCTAGCTTCGGAAAGGGGCTTTGTCATGAGGTAAGCATAAGATGGTGACAAACTATTAACAAGAAACCGTAAAGAAAATTGAAGGAGGCTTGTCTGACCTTTTATAGATAGGATTTGGAATCCTTGCCTCCGGTAGTTTTGCACAAATCGGAGGTCGGGGACAATTATGGGGCTGTCCAATCTTGGAGACCATGCTTGCAAAAGTGACTTGGGAGGCATTGAGAAGTCGCAATTAAGGGCCGGGTCCAAACTTGGAAACCATGCTTGCGCATAGCGATTGGGCGGCATTGAGAAGTCGCAATCAAGCGGGGCCGGTCCAAACTTGGAAACCATGCTTGCAGGCGTGACTTGGGCGACCATTGGGAGGTCGGTCTAATCTTGGAAACCATGCTTGCAGGCGTGACTTGGGCGGCATTGGGAAGTCGTTCTAATCTTGGAAACCATACTTGCGGGCGTGACTTGGGCGGCATTGGGAAGTCGGTCTAATCTTGGAAACCATGCTTGCGGGCGTGACTTGGGCGGCATTGAGAAGTCGCAATTTGTGGGCCCGTTTCTTACACGCGTGATTTTGGTGAAAGGGGAATCCTTCCCTATTTCAAAGTCTTTCACGCCTATATATGTATATATATAAAGCCCCTTCCTCCCCATACTGCGCTTTATTCTTTCCTCTTTTCATACTAGCGGCAAGGAGAAACCAGCTTCCAGGTATGTCTTCGAGTACTCTTCTTTCTCTTTCTTTTTCTTTTTTTTTTTTTTTTTTTTTTATATATATATAGGTATACACCTTAAAAGTAGACGCTTCCACAATCCTTGCATATGATTCCTTGGCGTGCCTCTTGTAGAAAATATAGTACGTATGCAAACAAGGGAATACTGCATATATTGTTTGAACCCGTGGGAAATATCGCATATATGAATTTTCGATCCCGAAAGAAATATTTGTACCCCAAGAAAATACTGTGTGTGTATTTTGAACCCGTAGAGAATGCTCCGTATGTAATTTTGAACCCGAAGAAGGATACTGTAGACACCCGAAGAAGGATATTGTAGACACACTTGTACCCGTATAGAATGCCGCGTTTATAGTCTCGAACCAAGAAAATACTCATGTATATAGTCTTGAACCCAAGAAAATACCGTGTATATAATCTTGAACCCGAATAAAATATCGTATATAGTCTTGAACCCAATAAAATATCACAGATATAGTCTTGAGCCCGGAAAGAATACGCCTCCTCTCTTTTTTTTTTTTTGTTGGGTGCGACTACATGTCGTGAGATAACTCGTCTTTCTCTTTGTTTTGCGCGAGATATCTTATTACCAAATTATTATAAAGGAATCTCGATAGATGTTACCCTCGAATCAAATTTCACTTCGTCGAAGGATGCTCATAATTCCAAGCCGAACATAGATGATGAATTCTTCACTAGAGCCCTCGCCCCGCTCGGAAGAATCACCTGTGTTTCGTGCCGATTTTGCTAACCTACAGGCGAGTGAGGATGACAGGAAGACACGTTCGGTTTGCCCGCAGAGCACCATTCGGTTCTCGCTTCATAAAGGGGTATATTCCTCTTCCAACATTGACTTCGGATGTGTCAAAGTCCATTGCGTTCTTTTGATGGATGGGTTGAGTTCATGGTGAGCAAGGAGCGTATAAATACCAACTTGACTCGGGCGCAGATCATTGATGTTGTCAAGACCTCAAAAGAAATCTCCAGTTAGGAAAGACATCCTGTGCTTGGTTGCTTTCATCTCCAGATGGTGTTCGGACACCCATACAATCATATGTAGATGGGGTGAGATAACTTTCTCTTGAGAGAGTGTGGCTCTCTTGTCAATCTTCCAAAGAATCGGGAATCTTAGAATCCAATTATCTCAAAGCGAGGTGAAGACGCGGGATGACCTGGACGCTAAGTTGGGGGATTTCGCTCGGAAAGACTCCATTGCGGTCGAAGGACTCTGCCCGAAAGAGGATGAAAGGTGCCCTTACGGTTGGTGGATATCTCAATGGTTTCCTGATGAGTTGGAGCCCGAACAGTAAAAAATGATCTTCATGTCGCAAAGATTTTTGGCTCTCTCGGTTGTCTAGAGACATTTTTGATGACGGTTATCGGCAAGAAAGGAATAAGACCCGAGTTGTTGGCGATTCTTTGTGAAGTTGGCGAAGGTGAAGTTCTTCCCATTGGCAAAGCCGTTCCTTGGTTCCCGTCGTGCATCCGGATCACCTAGTCGCGAACATGCGAGTTTCAATGGTTTCATGAAAGTGGATTCATATGTGCACGTTGCTTTTCGCAAGTCCGGATATGGGAGCACTTTGAGAAGTATGCTCCGAAACCGTTGCCTCGCTTCCCGTGAGTTGGGAGGCTCCGAATTCTTCGATGGGTGAACAAAGGCCCAAGAGTTGGGCGTGAGCTTGGTTAGTTTTCTTGATAAGTCGCATGAAATCAATTTTCGTCCATGGGGGCCATCCATAATCTGACTCAAATTGGCACTTTTGCTTCAAGCTCCGCTCATGTCTTTGTCTTCTCAATGCGATTTCTTGGTGAAAACTCCGTTCATTCAAAGCCGCTTTCCTGTTATATGCCGTCTTTCTTCGTGGGGTCTTTCCAGATACCGCTTAAATATTGACCGTGGCCGCTGTCACATGGGTTTCGATCAAGGGGTGCCTGTCGCTTACCTACCCGGTGATCCCTAAGGATTTGCATGTGTCGCCTTGACGCTTGTGTCCTTAAGCCGTATCCGTCTTTTCCTTTTTCAAATGGGAAGAGTAACTTCACGACCTTCTGCTATAATGAGTTCTTGCGACGAGTTTACTATGATCCGAGATTTTGTGAATAACGCGTGAAAATCGCTTCGTTGCAAACCTTCTCCAAGAGCTCCAAGGAGTATCCAATGTTGAGAGATCCTGCGAAAGTTGCCTAAGAATTCTAAAGCCCTCGTGCCAAGGAACGAGAACGGGTTAATCGTGGCTGGCGGGTTCTCGGACGGCTTTCACAAGATCCTCCCACGGCTCTTGTGTCTTTCGCCTTCTTCCAATAACTGGTATGTGTCGCCTCTTCATGGGTTTGTCTCAAAACACACGTAAATTTCCTACCGAGAATATGTGTCTTGTTTCCTTTCTGTGGCTTCAGGTAGTGTTAATGCTTTCGCTGCCCTTGCACGTTTCCAGAGACGGCAGCTTTCTTCAAGGAATTCCCAAGAAGACTGAGCCTACTCATAGCGGTGATGAGTCGGGAGAAAGAAGAAAGTTCAACAAGCGAGAGTGATTCCTCTGGCAAAGACTGTTCTTCTTCTGGAAAGCGGTTCGGTGAGTTTCGCGCTTCTTTCTTTCTTCTTCTTCTTCTTTCTTCTTTTGAAAATGTCTAACTCCAAGTTTGCAGAGGAATCCGGTTCGGAGGATGATTCTGGATGGAGTCACACGAAAACTTGCCTTTGGTGACCACCACGGTGACTTGGAGACGGGAGTTAGCCAATTGCCGGCACAAACGTGGTTCAGACGCGGTGGATGATTCTCTCGATGGTTGTTGTCGAGACATGGAGGAAAACCTTTGCAGTCGTGAGGCCACTTGCAGGCGCCATTTTTGATCCCCACCGGTTCCTTATCCAGTGTCATGTGGCCGAGTTGGCGGTTTTAGCATGCCGGCTAAGCATGAGGCGTTGTACACCGTAATCCGGGAGAAGCACGGACATATGGCTACAACCAAGAAAGTCACTAGTCGATTCGCTACTGCTTAAGCGTGTGGAAGAGGCTTTGTCTTCCATCGAGGATATGCGTGAGGTGACTGTCACACCGCTTCGAAGACGTCATTGCCGATCGGGAGCACCATCGCGACGCAAAGCGTGGAAAAGGAGTTCAACACTTCGTGGTTTGTCGAAGGCCTTCACTTTGAGATCCAAAAGTTGAAAGATGCAAAGAATCGAAAGCCTTTCCGCCGAGGAGATCGCCGACAGAGATGGAACTCGAAAAGCTTTCCAAGATGTTGACTATGAAGAGAGCTCTTTCGAAGACGCAAAGTCGACTTTCTCAAGAAGAGCAGACTTCATTGGACGATTTTCCTTGAACGTTTTCTCGTTAAACTTTCATTTAGGGTTCCCTTTTTTTTTTTGAAAGACATATTGGATGTCCGGTTCAAAACTTAACCTTTGATAGATAGCTGGTAGCTTTTTAGGGTGTTGGATTATTTCGGATGAATGGTTTTGATAATATAACTCGATTATGTTTTGGGTAAGAATATTGCTTTTATGAAAGTGTGTGCTAGCAAGAATAGGCACAAGGCGCAATAGTATGGCGGTTTTATTAAAAACCTAAAAAAATGATCGTATATCTTGCCCAATCTAAATTTACTCACTTGCAAACACGC